>JARHVA010003581.1:1722500-1922174 GCA_037957365.1 Torreya grandis
AAGTTATTTAAATTAAATATTTTGGTATAACTTAGTTATGAGTTATCTGACTCCTTGATAATAGCTTGACTGAACTGTTGATATATATATTTGCATATAATAATGAAAACTAGTGAACAGTACATATTTTGACTAGATTAAAATTTAAAAGTTTTTAGATACATATAACATATATTAGTGTATTATGATGTGTGCCTATAAGTTATTTTTTCTGATTACTAGTACACTTAAGCATAGGATATACCTATTTTATATAAACTATACATGTTTGCCTAATCCTTAGGATTATGAACATTTGATTATTGAAATTATAAGGCTTGTGGTTCATGATTGAGTAGTGTGTTCATGTGAAATGAACTATGATATTATGGGATGTCATAGAGGGTAATTTATTTGAAAACTATAGTCCAAATGTATTTTATACCCAAGTGGTAAAAAATGTAATTAATATGTCTAGATTCATTCATACATTTGATGAACTAAATGTATGTATGTTGGACATTTCAAAGAATATTATGTTTTATGATAGTTAGTAGAGAGTATTGTATTGTGTCTACTTATGAAACATAGAGTCTATAACCTAATATATATTATACTCAGGTGGTATAATATAAACTTGTTTGCTTAATATTTATATTATGGGATAGATATATTTTTGAAATTCATTCATACATTTGATGAAATAAATGTATATTGTTAGATTATCATATGTTTAGCATATTATGTGATATGATTTATAGTAAGATGTATTATATATGAATCTATTGGTTATAATATGTTAATCACATCTCACATTAGTGATACTAAGTAGTGAGATGGATTTCAATGGCTTACTAACAACATAATGCTAGATGAAGGTAATCCAATCAAGTGGTGTGTATTAAATTGTCTGATTTTTAGATTATTAATTATTATTGAAAACCTTATCCACATAATTTTTAGTGAGACCTTATCATTTCATAAGTATGATTTACATGTGTGTGTGATATCTTAAAATATAATGGGTTTTTATGATACACCACATGTTTAGCTTTAGAAATCATACAACACATAGGTACTAGCTTGTATCTCTAGATTCCCATGCATCACTATATACTCATCCATAAAGTGAGGGAAATTAATTGATGGGATTAGTGTGGGGGATAACTTGTCTATGATTGGTGTGAAAAGTCACTTGGATGATGCTCTCCCTCCCCATAGTAGTACTACTTTTGAGATGACACTTGAGATTTCCACAGATACTAGAGTTTGGAAAACTTATGCTCCATGGAGTCATGTATCTTATATATGTACATTGTATTATATTATATTTATTATTGAAACATTATCATGATGAGTTTTAGTTACTTATTCATTGTACATTGACAATAATGGTGATAGGCATGTATAAACCATGATTGGTTAATTGTAATTACTTTTTATATTTGTCTTATGATGTGTTTCTTATGATGTTAGTGATCAGTGGTGTATGACGTAGTATACTTCATTTATAGTTATCACACATAGAGCATTTTATATGATCATTGGTTATATTCTCATGGTATAATCTATTTATAGTATACATTTTTTAAAAAAATGCATATTTATAGGTAGATCCTAGTGGAGATATTACACAATAAGGGTAGTTATAAGATAAAAAGATGAAAATGATCATATGTATGATATTTATTAAATCAACAAAAATCTCAAACCTAGTGAAAGAAATTATACAACCACAGTGAAATAACTACTTGTTGTGATTTACGCTATCAATAAATTTAGACACTATATTATAGGTTATAAGGTCTTCACATACATATACCATTCAAGCTTAAGATATCTCATTAATAAACCTATAGTAGGAGGAATAATTATAATATGGATATTAATTTTATGAGAATTTGAGATAACCATTATGGATAAACTAAGAAATTTTAATGTGGTTATATATTTTTTAATCTAAAATAAACATTATAGGTGATGAGGAACTAGTTCAAGATAGCTTTATAGATAAATAATTGTATGTTTTTTTAGTAGAATCACCATGGTTTGTTGATATAGACAACTATTTGGCCATAGGGAAGTTTTGTTATCATTTCAATCACAAATAAAAGAAATTTTTAATCAAATAAATTTATTTTTTTAAAATAGATTAATGGCATTATATTTAAATATGGACCTAATTATGTTTTTCATAGGTGTTTAGTAGATAATTAAGTTAATGACATCATTAGAGCTTGTCATGGTGAAGAAGAAGGAGATAATTATTTATCAAAAATAACCGTGCATAGGATCATAAGAGTAGGTTATTATTGGCCTTCCCTTCACATGTAAGTAAAGAAGTAAATTATATAGTTTGATCCATGTCAAAAGATGGGATAACATACACTATCAATATAAAAACCTCTTCATCCATAGATAGTGTTAAAATTATTTGAGAAGTGGGGAATATCTTTTATTGGTCTTTTAGATCCTCCATCCCAAGGTAAGGAATTCCTCATGGTATATATAGAATATGTCACTAAGTGTGATAAAGTGAAATATTTATGTTTTTCTAGAGAATACATAGTAGCATATTTTTTGTATTTAAAGATCATGTAATGGTTTAGTACACCTAGATAGATAGTCTCATATTAGTGACTATAATTCATATATAATATGATAAACCATTTCAGGTAATTATACTAATTCAATCATAATAAATCCTTACCTTACCATCCATATTCTAATGTTCAAGTAAAAGTTACCAATAGAAATATGGAAAACATTCTAACTAAGATAGTCAGCATCAACAAAAAAGATTGGGTAGCTAGTGTACTAGAAATAGTATGGCCCTACAACACTACTTAGAAAACAACTACTATATTTTCACTTTATGAGTTAGTGTATGGTATTAAACCTTTATTTTCATTTAATTAGAATTAAAAACTCTAAAAATAGGCATGGAAGTAGGCATTAATTTAGATAAGACATAAAAATAAAATCTTCAAAATAAATGAGATTGCTTAGATAATAAAAGAAGCTTTACAATAGATATAAATGATGCAACACGAGAGGAAAATGTGTCATGATTCCCACATCAAATAAAAAATATTTCAAGAAGGTGATTGGGTACTCTTGTTTGACTCTAAATTTTAGAAATTCAAAGGGAATTTGAGAATAAGATGCCTAGGTGCATATCAAATAGAAAAAAGTATTTGAGAATGGATCAATATCATTATTTATAATATATGGGAATACAAATACTTTGTTGGTAAATGGGCATAGACTAAAACTATATAAAAATTCTATCAAGAAGGAGAAATTTGTTCAAAACATCAAAAATAAAGTTTTTTCATGAGAGAACTTGGTTCTTCTATGATAGTAACTCCATGATAGTATATTATACAAAAATAAGGAGACAAATCCTTGGTTTCCTTATTCTAAATATATATAAATAAAAAATGACAATATGAAAAAAAAATAGTGAAAATAATTTTTAGGATGCTATTGATAATGCTAATTAGAAAACCAACTTGTTTGTTGATCATGCATTGAATAAAGAATCTTGGCTTGAAAACTAGTAATGGTTGGTCAAGGGTAAATGAAAAGAATATAAAATATAAAAATTTGACCATATTTTGACTAATTTATTCCAAAAAATAAAATTAATTATGTATTCATTTGTACACATTTATAAGAACTAATTCATGCATTTTTTTCCCTGTTTAGAATCATGTAGTACGAAAAGAATAAGGACTATGAGTAGGATTGGGTAACTTGAGTAATTTATTTATTTACAATAGGTTTTTACAAGTGATTTTGGTTCATGCATTTAAATATGAGTAGAAGTTTCAAATATGTATTTTAATAATTTAAAATAATGAAAAAAAATACACATAAGCAAAAAATTGTCATATCAACTTTATCCACACACATGAACCATCCAATGACCTAGTTTGTATCACTTAGAATAGTGATGAAATGGTCAATGGTGAACATGGATAATAATTTTGGTGGTATATAAAATATTTTTCAAATCAATTTCATTCAAATACCCCATGTCGTATCATGATTGCTCTAGATTACATCAATAGTTACCAAGATAATATCAATAACTAGACCCTTTGTTGAGTCTTTTTATCTTAATTATGAAAGATATTTATGGTATCACTACTATTTTCACTTTCCATACTAACTCTTACTTCTAAAGAATCAACAGAGCCACCATGGGATAGAAGAAAAGATCTGAACTTAAGTCCTTAGACAGGTTGATGAAAGATGACATTTATATAGTAGTTTTAAGGAAATTTGTTGGCTTCCTTTTATTAAAAAATTTCAAGGGTATGATGAAACTTTGGTGAAATATTTCATTACACACCTAAAAGAAGACCCAACCATAGTTTGAGGTGTCAAAATTCTAGTTTATAGTAGAATAATAGTGAAATCTCAAGGATTACTAAGGAAGGTAAGACATTATTAGGAAGAAATCCTTTTTTGAGTCAATTACATAGTTTAGTGACAATGAAAAAATATTTTTAGAATGAATACATACTCACCAAAGAAAGGCCAAAGGAATTAGTATGGAAACCCTACCTAAACCTTAGAGATCTATTTTATATGGGTTATAAAATATTTCATGTGTGAAGTTCAATGTAGTGTTTTGGGGTGTGAAGCTATGAGTATCATTATTCACCTTAATTATAGAAAATAATATATTCAACATAGATTTTATCTACCATTACACGTATATGGATCCATTTAGGTTTTGGATCCCAATAGGTCAGCACTAACTCGTCATCATGGCCTTATTCACTTGATTATTTATCATCACTTAATTTAGCAAAGTAAAGTAGCTTGGAATAAATTTTGGATATCCAGAACTAGTTAGCCTTCAACATCTCTTCCAAAATATTCCAATGAAACACTAAAATTGAAAACAAAAGTCTAGGGTTCCTTTTATAAGCCTAGGATTTCATCTATTAAAATAAGAGAATCTAGATCATGGGCCACATTTGTGGTTGAATAGAGTTATCAATATATTATAGATAAAAGGAAATTAAGACATTGGGTTTCATAGTGTCATTTAACCCCTAAGACTAAAGACATTACTTTAACAAGCACAATATAGGCACCTAAAATAGCTAGTGCTCCACAAGAAATAAAAGATACCTCTTTAAAGGATCCCAATTCACTTGTACAAAATAAAGAAGGTGAAAAAAGTTAACCCTGGCATATGATGATGAGGAAATAGAGTCATTTTAACCCTTAATAGTCTACTAAAACACCACCTTTTTATTCACCAATAACAATAAACACAACAACACTCTAGGAAGAATGAGCCATAATATAAATTATTGAATCAACAAAAGAAACTCCTATTGAGGAAGGAAATATAACCATAGAATAAAATTTAGTACAAGAGGTATCATCTTCCTCTCCAACTAATGAAATGATACTAGTACTAGATAGAAGAAAGGGTATTATTGTTTCTAAAGAAGAAAAATCTTCCAACACTATAGAGGATATAGAATTACATCTCACTCTTGCACTATCTAAAGCTAATGACATCATCAGATAGAGATATAAAAATATCATTCATCTCCTAGATCAATCATAATTTAAGTACCTTATCAATTTTTCTTTAACTCAAATATTAGATAGTTTTAAAAATAAGGATTTGGATCATATAAATGAAATCAATCTTTTGAGGAAAAGGTTACTCAATTTGCTGAATAAATGGTAGATTCCTAGATATAAATAACTAAATTCAAAGAAGAAAACTTTTTTTTAAAGCATCAACTTCAAGATTCTTAGCAATAAACCTTGATGCTACAACAGTAGGTTTCTGAACAAGCTTCATATTCTTTGAAACCTTCGTTTTATCAAGCTTACCAAGTTATTATTTCTCATTCCAACTATCTAAACAAATGGAATAAATTGTGTTTTGAGATCAAGGATCTCAAAAAACAAAATATAACTTTACAAAAATAGATACAAACATTAAAGGAAGACTTATAAAGGGAAAAGTAGTAGATCTATAAAGTTGAAGGTAATCTATATGTTGCTTGTCAAATAGTGGAATATCTTCTAGCCTATAGAGCTCCTTCCCATTTTATAATTTATATTTAAATGAAAAATTATATAAGTGGTAGATTTTTAAAATATCATGTGATCTACCTTATCACATTGAATATCCTCCTATGTTTATAAACATCTTCCAAGAATCCACCATAGAGTAACAAGATCTATTGTGTGAATTTTACTTGTCCAATATGATATTAAGATATCATAATAAGTTCATGATTAATTTATATGTGGGATAATTCAAATTAAGAGTCCTTCTCTCTACTTATAAAAATCAACTATCATGGAAATCCAGACATGAGGAGTATGTAACAAAATAAAAACCAGAAGGTTATGCATTGGATCTGCTTTTACTAGTGCATTGATGTTATTGATCGAATTCAAATCTACCTATTTTCTAAATCAAAACATCAAGGATCATTATTTTTAGGTATTTTATAATATCATTATCTCTTTTAATTTATACACTAGATAACATTTTGATTTTGTATTTATATATAGTGTCAAGAATTGGGATACATTGATAATTCCATTGAAGAGAAGGGAGGTCATGGCTTTAAATAATTTAATATGGAGCCTCTAAAGATCACAAGCTATAAATGACATGATTTTTGACATCATAAATTTATGAGGAGAATAACTATGGGTAGGTATGAGATTCATACCACCACTTCTCCTTACTCCTATTCCACTATAATAAAAATGGACTCATCAAATAGATGACTAATTTCATATCTAGTAATAGATGGTGCAAACCTATCATGATTTCATGAGTACACAGGGTAATCATTGGGAATATGAATTCAATGCATATGACCTAAGACAACATCTACAAGATAGAATTTAGAGTTATGAGGGGATAAGCAATTAAGTTTGCAAAGGGTCTTGTAAAAGGTAAAGCATGGGGTAAATGATGAATCCAAAATATGACTCATTATTAACATCAGTTTTATTCATTTTCCCTCAATTACCTCTCCTTTTGACTAAACATTCCATGGATGTTAGGATTGTATTTAATCCTAATGTAGTAAATAGATGATTTATCTTATTTAATACAACTGAAGTTTAAATTACTAATTTTATCACATTATTCTAACTCTTTACATGTTTATTCTCCCAATTTTGTGTATATATAGATAATATAGTAGTCTATAGAGAATAAGGACTTTTTTGATGATATTATAAGGTAACTCATATGAAGTATCTTAACATCTATCAATATATGGACTTATTTCACATGCTTTTGGCTCATCCAAGTCTATTATAAATTCAGCCATAGACTTTCCTAGTAGCTAAATACTCACCCACTCCACTACTAAAGACTCACCCCATAGCTACAAACTCATTCAAGACTGGACTCTACTCTTCACCAAAGCATTCTATCATCCTTATCATCCTACTACCCTTGCTATAGACTTCATCAACATCAAATAACCTTAAATAACATCACTATAAACTCTACCAAACTTTCACATATATAGCTCTAGACTTTGTCAAATTTGTTATGGACTCTCCTAGAGTTCCTATAGACTCTCTTAGTCCACCTCCTAAGCTTAAAGAATTGAAGATCCATAATTTACACTTTTGTCAAAATATTAGATTATTATTTTAGTCAAATACTATTTATAGTATTAATATAAATATCAATATATAAATAGACTTTCTATATATATATATCAGTCATTGTAAATATATCAATAGTGTTTTATAAGACAAATCGATCTAATATATCTAAGAAGTCATTCATAATAGATCCTTAGTGGATTTTGTAACAAAATATTATTCATGTTTCAACCTTTAATCATTTATTTTTAAGATCCAATGAAATTAAGAGATTTATCTTGATTAAAAAATATTAGTTACTGATATCTAGGGATCTGTAGTTGTAGCATTATATATAGGAAGATATCTGTGTCTTAAGTAGTAAGAGAGAATTATTACATTATCCATTTGATACTCTAATACAATTGTACAAGTTGTAGTTATCTTAAATTAATCTATTTTTATCAATTAATGAAGATATCCCTAGTTTTCAAGTACTAATTTTTACTTATAGTCCTATTCCCAAGGTGAAAAATGGCCCACTCTCCTTAAGAATCAGGGATGTGTTTTGTATGATATTTAATGTGTGTTTATAGTTTCAGTAATTACAATTACATTTCAAGATTCATAACTTATAGGGAATTATCTTTAAATTCTAAGATTAAATTTAAGTATTGCAAATTAGTGTGTTTATCTTTTTAGAAGTGTGTTTACTTTTAGCATAGTATTTACTTTCAGCAAATGTGTTTACTTTCATTAGAGTGTTTACTTTTATCAGGTGTTTTTTTTTTTCAGCAAATTAGATTACTTTCACATAATGTTTTAATTCTACAAGTGTGTTTATTAATTACATAAATAAACCCTTTGCATAATATATTAGACATTTAGAAGATCAAAACCCCACATAAAACCATCTCTATAATACTTACAACCATAAATCTTGCTGGATATAGCTTTAGATGTCACCCCTAGTTTTGAATGATATCAATATAAAAGTTGATTAAATGAAGGGATAAATGACACCCATCAGGTGTCATCAAATTAAGGTAGTCATACACCTTATTTGTTATATAAATAATGAGGAGATTTAATTTATTCTCATTTTGCTTTAAATAATTAAATAATTTGGCAGTTTCAATTATCTAAGGAATTAGCATAGCCTTCATTAAAGCAATCACCTCTAGAATATTATATAGGCTTACTGTTGCAATATACACATCTATTTAAATATATATGGGAACATGAACTATTTTTTGTTTTTCCCTAACATGTTCTAACTCATTCTCAAGCTCCTTCCTGCTCAGCTTTTTCCCTCATGGAGCTATATCATAGCATACTTGTATGTCTCAAAATAGGATTTAAAATTATCAATGTATGGCGATGCCCTGATTTCTTATTCTTTCACTTATATAAGGTGAACACTTCTTGTCTTTCCTCTAAAATTACCCCCTTTAAGCCTCATCTTAAAGTTTCCTTTTCCTCACCCTTTGGACACTCCCTATGGATTTATAAAATATGGAGTTCACTATGGCAAGCTCTATGATTATAATATTTAACCTTTGAAAAGCCTATGATTGAAATTCAATTTCCCATTATGGGATGACTAGTTTGGTTGTGTCCATTGGTTAAGTTTCATGAGCTTTACACTTGTGTTATTGCTATTATCTATACTTCAATGAATCTATCTTATACAGAGTATTGATTGTTAACTAAAAATTACACTAGGTATTTTGGATTTTTTTGTCACCTTTAAGATTGTGTGTTTAGATCATGTGCATAGGTTGTTAAAATCAGAATATAGCTCACAACCATATATCCTCCTCTTATGTCTTGTCACCTTACCAAAACTAGGTTAGTGGGCTCATGAAGTTGAGATAAGATCAAGTACCCCGCTATCAATGAGAAATTCCTACATATCCAATACTTTGAAGAGGGCCTCAGATATATGTAGTTCTCACTTATGTCTTGGCTTATTTGGGAACAATGGTGTATAATGATATATGAAAGTACATGTAATAATATATCTTATAAATTTATAAATATGGATCATAAGATACTCTTTGAATGGTATAATATGATTAATATGAAAACATGAAAGAATAAGGCATAATAGTTTATTTTTTCAATTGATTTTCAGTATAGTGTAAGGTTGAGATGTGTTTGATAATGAATAATGATTTGTCTTGAACTTTTACTTATACCACCTCTTTTGAAAAAATTCTCATGAAATGGTTAATGAAACGTAATAGGGTAATTTTCACACATCAAAATATTTTCAAATTTAAGTGTTTATAAGGCATGGACACTTACATTGGAGAATGGATAATAGAATTGACACAACTATCTAGGAACATAAAAGGTTTCTATAGATCTATAATTGATAGTGAAGGATGTATATCATATTTTAAGCATATTGTTAGTTATAGGTGATGTAGGTAATTAGAATAATAGGGCCATATTACAAGATAATAATTTAGGCTTAGTGAGATGGTGAACACAAGCTTATCAACTCCAATGAAGGTCATTAACTAAATGATATAGCTTTGAATCATATTTGTCAAGTGTATAAGAGTAGTTTAAAAAATATATATAGTTTTAAGCATCTACATTTGACCCCCTTTAACATATTAATTCATAAATATGAAATTACTAGTTTAAATGGAAGAAATGTGTACTATGGTGCATACAAAACACCTTTATCTGTTTTATACCTATTTGAATTTTGTGTATGTGTATGACCTAGAAACAAGATCATGTTACTAGTTTAATTAGTGGATATATCTGAAAATGAATAACTAAAATTTTATAGATAGAAAATAGATCAAGGAAGGAGTAAACTAGTGTGTTGATGCAACCATGTTTACCCTTGATAGTTTTATATGGTAATGATGCTTTCTATTTGAAGCATTGCATATAGGTTCATGACTAAACCTTGGAAATGTGAATAGGGGAATTAGAGGGTGGTCATGCCCCAAATATGGTATAAGGGTGAGTTATTCCATTTTCATCAAGAGTTTAGAATAAAAATCACATAAATTTAGTGTATAATAATATAACCAATCTCACTTGAGTCAAATGGTATATTGATATCAAATTACAATAATATAAAATATTTACAAGTCCTTTGAGGGCACTGAATCTCAATTGCACTAAAAATTAATCCATCTTATATAATAGATAAAATATCAAACATTGCATCTCAGTAGGGTCAATGCATGAATAATGTGTGTAATCTAAAAATGTATCTATTATTTGGTGCATTTTCATGACATATGCACCTAAATTGTGTCTCAATTTGAAGTATATATCAAAATGTAACCTCTAATTTATAGTGTGTATAACATGTATCATAAATATGGAAAAAAAAATCCAAAATATTTGCAAATTTATAGACTTTTATCTTAAATGTATATCTAAATCATGTAAAATAAATTAAATTCTACCAATTTTATCAACTTTATGTATGTGCAATCATGTATCTATGATATGCCCCCACTTATATTCCCCATTTTGAGGTGAGTGGAATGAAAAGTGATAGTCACCTTATTTGAAAATGATAAGATAACTATGTCGTATCTATGTGAATCATGTATAATAGTATCATGTAAAAGTAGATATACAAATGAATTTTTAAATATGCATACATAATAATCTCTAATATGCATTATGTGAATCATGGAAATGTCTATAAGATAACAAGATAATCAAACAATCAAGCACACATGTAAGAGCACATAAATATCATGTAAAGAGCAGTATGAGGAGACCAAAAATAAGGGGCATGTTAAAATGTTACACACTCAAGGGGGGGACTTATGAACATTAACACACACCAAGTAAATATGAAATACTCATGGCATTATGACAAAAAATCAATGAACATGTTAAAATTTTCTACAAGAAAGATAAATAAGCAAACAAGAAGCACACTCAAGTAAGCCATGTGAAGAGATGGAGTAATAAAATATAAATAACTATCATAAGCATGCCATACTAGTACTACATACATATGTTATCAAAAATTCATTTATAATTACATATCAAGTACATTGTGTAAGATATCAACATGAGTATAGGCATGTGGAAATGTTAGTATATAAGCTCAATGTGATAATTGAAATGATCATTAAAAAATAGAAATTGTGTCAATATTTATAATATATAATAAATATAACCCTAATGTAGTGTGTCACATGGGAAAGTGAAATTTGTAACATATGTATGCTCATGTATCATAGATCTCATGTATGCATGTATCACACTCAAGTGCCTGTGAAATATATATGCGTATAGAAAATGATATGCTATATATAACATCAAGTAAAAAACATATGAAAGAGTTAATAAACAAGTTAAATGCTAAATATTTTTATACTTTTAATATATTTAAATATTTTTATATTTTCTTGAATATTTCATTATAGTAATTTTTTAATTTTTTGCATTTTTTTTACATGTGTGGAAAAAAGAGTGGTAGTTTATGATCCCATATAAGGTATGCTCATAGGGTGTTCTATACTATGAATATGCTATATTAAATTGGTCATGCTACCAAGTATCATGTATATGTTCCAAATATAGAACTAGAGAATCTATAATAATTTGTATATGTATCATAGACCATGTGATTGTGAGGTAGTAGTATAGGGTGTAATGGTTCATAAAACTCATTATTTAATGCTATATGATTTCATTGGTGTAATATTGGGTGTTTATACCCATTATAAAACATGGTGTTAAACTGTCAATAACTAATTGGGCCATGGAGGTGTAAATGAGGATATATAAGAGTCCATTATAGATATTTGATGCAATGGCCTCTAGAGTATTGGTCATTTAAGGTGGATTGCTTATTCTTACCCTTTCTCATATGATTAACCTTGGTAGGTTGTAGAATTAGTTGTTATGCAATTTTTTTACATGTTTCAAGGATATTGATATTTAATACCTAAAACTATAATTACCTTGTTGGTATGAGTATAATTAAGACACCCAATAATTATGGAATGTACCACCTAAATCTTATTAATCCAAGGTCATACCAAAACATATCAAATACTCATGTATGTGGTATAAATTAAAATATTGTGGTCATATTTTCTATAACAACCTCTAAAGGTAAATACATCTCACCAAAAACTTATGGTGTCTTCACATAAAATTATTTAACCATTTTTGTCTAAGTGAATAAATCATCTTGTGTGTATCCCAAATATGTGAGCAATTTCATGGTACATTTATTATCACTAAAACTATTATCAACTATAAGACTATGTATAAAATGATGTTAAATATGGGCCTTAATAAATAAGGAATGAATATATGAGTCATCATCCACAATCTCACTATCCTCAAATGAAATATAATACCTTTTCACCATAGGAGGTATATCACGTAAAATTTTAAGAATAATCCCATATAATGGATTACCAAATTATTGTGGAAGATGATGTGCATGATATGCCATTTTCACTTTTGGTATTTCCTTAGAATGATCTTGTAACGTATTGTTTAATATATTTTTATTTTAATCATTAGTTTATGATCCTAAATCAATTAAAGAATCCTCAAAAGTGAATATATCACTATCAATAAGATTTTGTATTGTGTGATTCAATTTAAAACATTTGTTCATAGAATTCCCCACACATTAGTTCTGGTCACAATAAGCATTGTAATCATATACTTTTTGTATAGTTCAACTTGTATCAACCACCATAGGAAGAGGGAGTGATATGAGATGAAACTCCACTAGATTTGGAATTAGCAAATCTAGAGACTCAAGTAATCATAAAAATTATCTATTAGATGAAATAGATAAGATAATTTGATTAATTTTTTTATGACATTGTATTAACCATTGTGGTTGTTTGCTTTTTAACCTCAATAGGTTTGAACTTATAGATTTATTTGATAGGAAACTTGGTATTAGATGTATTCAATTTATTTTATACATTATTAAAAATTATCAATGAAATAATTTTCATTTCTATATCTCAAAAAATATGGAATAAGTCATCAAAGATATAAACTTATTGAAAACAATAGACTCATGTAAGGGAATAAGTAACTTTTCTTAAATATATATTGAATCTCTTTATCTACAATTGGATTTGTGATTTTGTCCAACATTATCCTATACCTCAAGACATATTTATTAATTGGATCATTGGTTCCTTATTTCATCTTGGTAATTTGTTTATATGACATATTTTAATTAATGTTGATTTTAAAATCTTTTGAAAACTAATCCACCAAGGCTTAAATGTTGTTATTAATTATATTGGTAAATCATAAAACCATCTCAAAGCATAGTCCTTTAGACTTATTAGAAATAATTTATTCAAAAAAAATTTATTGTAAGCATAGTCAAGAGATGTTGCATAAAAATATTGAAGATGTTGCTCAAAATCAAACTTGCTAGCATAAAGTGTAATCTTGCATAAAACCAAAGAAGATGGAAAGGGGTGTAAAATTATATTAGGTTATCGAGGATTACATAACACATCTTGTGAATCAATATCATGATTTAATTTCATAGTAATTTTCTCTATTTTGGTAGCCTTAGTTTCCAAATCTTGAATACATTGGAGAAGAGTTTACACATTAGACCCATTAGGATTAAGATTTTAGATTTGAAAAGCCACCAAATGGGATGAAAACACCACTTTTGTTAATGAAGGAATTTAAACCAATAATTGTTGTGAATTAATAATTATTCCCATCATAGAATATGGCCTTGGGGATCTTCAATGCTTTCAAAACCCTTCAAAATAATTTCAACATGTTACTCAATTGAAGACATCTTTTTGGACTATTTTCTCATACTCACTAGACCTTTGATATCTTTTTGTTGGGTTGTTTCTATATTTTTACTGTGTAACTATTGTTGTTTTGGTGTCTTACTCTTAGTAGTTGGTTTTTCTATGGTGGGGCTTCCATGTCTATCTTGATCTTGATATTTTGTATTGGGGAGTGGATCCTTCTTTCCAACCACTGATTTTATTTACTATATCTAGCTTTTGAGCCTTTTTTTAATAGGGTATGGTCCCTTCAAAACCATTTATCAATATACAAAAAAATTAAATAATTATTCCCATGGAAGATATAGAAAGAGTTGTATCATATAATGGTTCACCATTATTGGATATGGATGCACTAACCTTAGCATGGTTCTTGATTTTTTCTTATGTAAAATATATAAATGCATTAATTAATTACTTATTTTTACTTAAATGGATGATTAAGGATAATTTAAATTCTATTTTTAAATGATATTCTTAAAAATTTATATATTTTATAAATTCAAATAAATATGTGAAAAGTAATGAAAATATTCAAATAAATAAATGACAAAAATCAAAAACACTAGTAGGATGAAAACCCTAGAAAAAGTTAGGAGTTACATGAGAAGACTTAGAGGTAGGATTCACTAAATGTTTAACCATTTTTAAGATTTAAGTTTAAAGGAACATAGCCTGATCAAAGAGGAATAAGTTAATCTAAAAGTAGGTAAATTAATGAATTTAGTTTGTATTGATATTATGATAAGAAATATTGAGTCTAAGCATATGCCAAATATATAAAGTAAAACATTCAATAATATGATAATAATAATAGAAAGGATAAATTGTAATTAGCTTATACACTGATGCACATAGAGGTTTGATTAATGTAGATGTAGAAATATACTATATGAATATTATGGTTCAGTTTCTAGATTCTAAAAAATAGATATTTGTTAGAATGGACACATGTATATCTCTATATACACTTGAGTTAATGATACTATCCATGATTTAATGCATGTCCTATAAAAAGTATTGACTATTGACTCAAACTTCCACTTATGTATGTTTGGGTTTTTTATCACCTTTTAGCACACATAGGATCTTGATATCAAAATATAACACAAAACCCTAGATAATTCTCTTAGGTCTTGTCACCTTAAAAAACATGGGTTAGTAGGCTCAAAAATTATAGTTAAACTCAAAGACCCCTCCATTAATGAGTTCTTATTACAAATCCAATATTATGAAGAGGGCCTTAGATATATGTAGTTCTCTCCTATGTGTTGGATTGTGTGTGAACAATGATGTAGAATTCTATATGTAAGTGCATGTAGTGATCTACCTTTTAATTTGACAAATATGGATCATGGAATGTTATTTGAATGTTTTAGACCTATAATATGATTGATCCTATGACTATATATAAATAATAAAGAATATGGAGCAATAACTTAGTTACACAATTGAATTTTAGTAGTGTAATATAAGCTTAAGAGGTGATTACTAGATGCATAATGAGTTGGATTGAAATTATATTTATACCACCTATTTTTAAAATTTCATCATGGAAGGGTTAATGAAACATAATAGGTTGACTCATACCAATATAATTAATTTAAAATTTTAGTTTTTAAAAGGCACAAAAACTTAAATTGGAGAATGGATAGTAGCATGGAAACTACTATCAAGTGTGAACACTAAATTTTAGGAACATAAAATGTTGTTGGAACATTGTAACTAGTAGTGAAGAATATATATATATATATATATATATATATATATTAGAGTTTAAGTGTACTATAGGTTATATTATATCTAGGTAATCATAATAATAGGGTCAAACTACAAGATAAAAATTTAGACCTAGTGAGATCATAAATGTGAGCCTATTTTAGACACCCCATTCTAACCACAACTGGATTCCAACTAGACTTTAGACTGATTTCTACCAAATAATTTTAATTAAGCTTCAGAATTAATAAATGTCCCAATTTAATCTACACATAAATAATTAATTATCATAATCATGGTGAGGAATCCCTATTTGGGGTACTATCTCATGTGTAATAATAACCTTGCATGTATTCATCCCTAGTCATCCTATGACCTAATAATTAATCATTTGGCCTATGGACCCATTAAATAGGGCACTGAACAATTCTTGAAAATATAAAATGTTAATCAAATTTAATCATATAATTAAACCAAATTAAATGATTATCTAAATTATCCATTTTTAATTAATGAATATCTGAAATTGTAAATTTAAAATAACAAGCTTCTTCATCATTGCCTTTTATGAGTTGTCAAGCTCTCATAAATATCTAAATATATCTAATTTTAGACTCATGCCTATTAATTAAAAATCATAATTACATTTATCCTCCTTAATTCAAAAATAGTTAAATTTAACTCACCTAAGGTTAGTTTGAACTCATTCCATGATTATATCCTAACTCAACTTGGGTATGAGTTAAATTTTGAGGCTATAAATACAAGGCCTCACCTATTAATCTCCAAGTTATTTTGGTGTAAATTTATTATTATCAAATAGGTTAAATAATATTAATGTTACCATCCCAATTGCATAAGAAAATCTAGGACAATCAATGAAACCAAGGTGTTAAGGAGAGGTGGAGCAAATGGAGATCCATTGACAAAGATTTATTGATGCATATAGCCAAACAAACCTCTTAAACAAGCCTTTTGGATCTAAAAGGAAGGTAAAAGGATCATTTATTTTGGTTTATAGTTGTGTTTTCATTATATGCTTTTTACATATTCTCTCCCTAATGTCTAGGTTAGAGGTGTTAGTGTTAATTATGTTTATTTTGAGTTTATTTTCTTGACTAACACTATAATAATCTCCCCTCTATGGATTCTTTGTTCACATGATGGAATACCCGGCAGTCTATAAGAATTAATGGAATATATTAAGAGATTTTTGAAGCCAAGAAGATTTCATTATATATCTTATTATCTTGATTTATTGCTAACCTTTCCCCATTGTTGTTTATGACCATGGATTTGCAAATTTATGACTAGGTAACTATGAAATAGATGAGGTAAGCTATAAAATCATCAGGAGAATATGAAAATTTGTCTTAGACAATATAGAAATCACTCTATTCTAGCCTCAAATCTATGAAACTATGAAATCAAACACATAAATGATGAAATAATTAAGTAAACAATGAATTAACACTAATAAGAAAACACGTCTTTCTTTTTTTTTCATAACTCTAAAATTGTCTTTAATTTGCAAATTTGGTTACTTGACTAGCGAAATCATCTTTCACAGTAGTGAAATCATATTCTAGGGTGGTGAATTTGAATTTTAAGGCTGAAATTTTAATTTGCCTAACTACAAATTTGCCCTGTTAAGTAGCGAAATCATCAAACTAAGTCATGAAATCACTAATAAAACTATGAAATCATTCTTATATGTTTTTGTGTTTTGTTGTAGGTTTCCTAGAATAATGAAATTAGTGCATGAAGTACAAAATTGTCACTTGAAGTGAAAAATTATCTACCTAAACTACAAATTCATCTGTTAGATTAGTAAAATCATCAAACTGCATTATGAAATCACTTAAAAACCATGAAATTACCAATTGTGAGTTTTAAGCATTTAGATTTTGACTATGGTTTTATGAAAAAATAATTTATTGGTTTGTATTTTACTGTGTAACTATGAAATCATTTAAAAGAGGCAATTTTATGTCTATTTGAGCTGATTTTCAAGGATATCACTTTTTCCAAGCAACAAGTAAACCCACTAACATCTTTTACAATAACCAAAGACCAAGGAAAGAAATTTTTAACACTCTAAGATTTAAACTAACATTTACATTTGGTGTTTTAAAATATTTTACTTGAGTCATTTTCTTTTTTTTAAGTTCTCAAAAAAAGTGAAGGGGATAAAATTCATGTCATATTTCATTTGGTGCTCTAAAAATGAACTTATACTCTAGTTATATTCTCATAAGTGTTTTTAATTTTGTGATTATTTTTATGTAATTTTTTTTCACAACAAGTGTACCATGTACGGTCTCCCCCATCTCCTTTAGGGAACATGGGTGATAAAAAATGCTTCAATTATTACCTTTTTTTGTATTGTCCAAAAGTGTAAAAGGAATGTATATAATTCCCTCCATATAATCTAAGTAATTTGGGTGATCCCAAAATGACCCTAATGTCCTTCTACTGAATTTCTATTTCATGTGTCTTGGCTTGTGGATGGGATTTCATTACCTCACCATAGGTTCTATATGGAAGTGTTGACCTAAGAATTCATCTTCTAGTATCACTTCAACCCCAATCTATGGTAGGGGTATAAAAATTGAGGTTAACTTATTGTGATGCTTGTTTGAGTGGTTAAACAAAATCCATTAGTAAGAGACTACCTCTAAACATAGGTTTAGGTCAAAAATCACACTATACTAAGCAATTGATAGATGTAGTGGTTGTGAAAAAGGATAAGATCTTTTCATAATAGGCCACTTAACATGGATCTAAATGATGTGTTTCACCCTAGTGTAAACACACATATGGGATCATTTAGAACATATTAAAAGTTATAGTTTTAGACAACCTCACTTGTCATAGATATACTTTGAATGCAGGGTGATTAGCCTAAAGTTCCATGTCATCATAAAAAATATTGAGAGAAGAGGGTGCCTAAAACCCCTAATTTTCATGTACATTTTAATTTTTGGATGAAAAACATAATTTCCACTCAATAAAAAGTATATAGATGGAATTTAATATTATGAAGCCACCTTGTAGTTTTTAGGATTAAGATGATACGCATTGGTATTTTTGTTATTTTTCCTTTTTACTTACATTGTCCTGAGTAAAAGCTATTTATTTGTCAAACCATGTTCAAAATGAGTCATGTTTTCACATCAATTTTTTTTTTTGGGGTTTTATGTCATATATTTGATACCACACTTTGCCTTAGTCATTTATGAAGCTTTTGTGTGTGTGCATCACTTGTTTGAAATGGGCATCATTATGTTGCACATTTCATTGCAAGACTTGTGCCTTAGAGTTTGTAGAGCAAACCATTTATCATACATTTTAGAGAAACATAACATCATTACACTACTTGTATTATTTCAAAGACATTTTACCTTGTATCCAATTACAATTTCAAAACACATTTGTTTTTGGGTCTATTCATAGTATTGTTATGCCATCCATATTTGTTTAACTTGTTGTCCATTTTGAAAACCAAGTCTTTTAAAAACTAGTTTGAAATTGGTCTTGTGAAGTTAAAATTCAAATTTTGATTGGTTTATGAATTTTCCTTACTTAATTTTTGCTTAGACATTTATCTCTCAATTTTGGGATGTGCAACTTAGACTAATTCCTTACTCGATTTAAAGACATTTTGTGTCTAAATTTAAGAAGTGGTCTATATTTCATGTGCCTAAATTATAATGTATTTTACCAATGATCAAGTTTGTGTTTAAATCCAAATGCCTAGTTTGAGTCAAAGTGTTTCAAATTTGTTAGATTAATTATCTTACCTCTTAGATATAGTGTGTTTCGAATTCTAGCTTTTGTGTCATGTTTCTAAAAGACCTAGCAATTCCCTTTTCTTTTGGACCTAGTGTTGTGCCATGTATAGATTTTGTGTTATGTTTCCAAAAGTCTTAGCATTTTAACTTTTTGTATTAGACCTATTTGATTTGAGCCTAGATTTGTGCATTGTTCACAAAGACCTACAAACCTTTTTTATGACCTAGATTATAATTATTTGAAACACTTATTTATCAAATTTGGAATTAAAAGTTATCCATTCACTTGACCCTTTATTTATGACATTTGAGATTAGACCTTGAGGATGTTTTAGACTGAGTTTATCACTAACTATATTGGAGAAATAACTCCTTTCCTAGACCAAGTTTTACCAAGTTTAGATTTTAGACCTTATTTTTCAGAGTGTGTATAAATTTAGACATATCTTAATAGAATGTTAGTCATTAATTTTGATATGTCTCATTACACTCATAGTGGAACCATGTATAATCTAGGTTATGATAACATGGTCATGAATGATAACTTTATTCAAAACCCCTATGGTGATGATGTGGTTTGTGAGATGGATCCTCATCCTCCTTACACCATTCAATCCAGGGAAAAAATTCAAGATCTTGTAACTAATTATTTGGTTAACAAACCTCCATATTCTAAGTAAGACCAAGATAAAACCAGATAGTATCTTGATATAATACCATTAATTTTAGAAAAAGTTTAACAATAACTATATTATGTTAGTATGCCATCGACATATGATATTTATTTGTTTTATCATCACTTGTTTGGAAATAAAGATGAAGTTTTAGTTAGAGCCATAGGGGCAGGATCCAAGTTTCTAATAGACTTCCTCCATGAAAATTTACCTAGTCTACTCTAGAGTGCCTTTAAACATTCCTTATACCCAAACCATTAAACATGTCTCCACCAGCCATTGTAAAGTGATCCTATCAATGTTGTATCAAGACTAAAATATGATTGTAAAATAAAAGGGCCTCATTCAGACCCACTTTACATAAATGCAACAATTATATCAAACCTATTTAAATCTAGCACACAATTTCAATGGCATGTCCATGTCAAATGTTCCACTTATAGATATAGTTACTTTAATAGGAGTGCTAATTGAGTTGAAAACTCAAGATAATTTAGGCATAGACCCATTTTCATAAAGTAATTTAGTCAATGACATGTACAATGTCCCATAGATTGAATATGTAACAATGAATTGTACACAAAATAGTGTGCCAAATATGATGGTTAACATGAAATTATCTTCTAATCTAGGCCAAAGTGGTTTTAAAGCACCAAAAAATAGTCTATAAAAATAAGTATCTTTAGGTAATACCATGAGTGATTAAAAAAAATAAGGGAAAGGAAATCCTACATCCCAACCACAATAGGCTACTTCTAAATTCATTTGGATACTTAGTCAAGCATGCAACCAAAGGGATTACGTAACCAAACTCTAACTAGTGATTTGCCTCAATAACAAGTGATGAATGTTATCCCACCTCAATAGGTGGTGACTAACATTCCAAAAAAAATAGGCACAATATAATCTACCACCACAGTAAAGGCAGAAGCTATGCTACCTCAATATGGGGAAAAAATGTTCCACCTTGATAGGTAGTGATAAATGTACCTCTACAGTAGTAGACCTATATACTTTTACAATCACAAAAATTGTGTAGTCCATAACATGTTTCAATTGTTTAAATATAAATGTATAAAACCCAACTAGAATCTAGTTCACAAATGGTGTTTTCACAATAAAGAGGGACCACTATGCAATAGGTACCAATTATGAAACAATTGCCTTTTACTCAACACATGAAATAGATCTAACATAGGGACTTGGTCCACAATAAATTCCCCTTATTTAGATATGTTTGACTAGTCAAAAAAATGTCCCTACTCAACCTCAACAAGAATAATATTTTACCTAAAAAATATCCTTCCATCTCAACCCCAATTTCATTAAAACCAAGGCTATATACTGAATCTAAACTAGAATATAACAAAACAACATGTGAAATTTCAAAAACTTCATCCCAATCTATAGATGCATATTCCTAGTTAGTTCACTCATGAAACCAAAATTACATATTAAACCACACATCCATTATACCCAATTCAAGGTAATCCACCTTTGATCACCTAACCACCACCTCAACTAAATGTACCATCTAGCTTATTGGCCTAAGAACTATAATAAATGAAAGATGTGATTTCTGCCATTCAATTAAGGAAGTAGACCAATAAATGCAAGTTAGATGATGTGTGTCAATACCCATTCAACATGGAGTATATTTAGATATCATTTCCTTTAGGTTATGAACCACCAAAATTTGATAAATATAAGGGTAAAGTAGACTCTAAGGCCCATTTGATATATTCTTTTTTGCTTGCCAACTAGTGGCTTATAGTGATATTTACTTACACTTTTTGTTTCCTTGAAGTCTATAAGGATAAGTTTTGGAGTATTTATTTAAATTTACAAAGAATTCTATATGTAATTTTGATGACCTATAGGATAAATTTGTGCAAATTTTCTCTTATAATCTTGAGCATGAGATTTCATTAGTAGATTTGACTCAAGACAAGTAAAAAATTGGTGAGATATTTGCAAGATATTTATAGAGATGGATAGTGTTTTCTAGTCACTTCAACTATAGTTTACCAAATAAATAATTAGCCATTATGTTTACTAAAAATTTATATAGTGAGATATCATATCATCTAGAGATTTAATGTGCACATACCTTCAAATAGATCATCAATAAAGGTTTTCAAATTAAAAAGTCCCTTATTAATAAATGGATTATTAAGTTAACCTCCTTAAACTAGAATCAAAACAAAAAAAAAGGTACATGACCAAGTTAGAACCCTCACAAAATCTAAGCACAAGTGTCTGCACTAGCTCAGGCTAGTAACTATGAAAAATACAAGATATAAAAATACAATAAGAATGTTGGTGGAAATTGAGTAATTGAGTCATTCCATATCCAATTGATGCAAACACCATATGCTCAACTTACACTAAAAATGAATCTTATTCCTCATCAATAACCTATTCAACGAGCACAACCTTTGCCACAACATAGACTTACTCTAAAACTGCAACAACTACCACCTTTAAAAACACCTCATCTAATAAGAAGACCCACTCTTCAACTCTTCAATGACCTTGGTAAACCTATAAAATTAATGTTTTTTAAGTTATCCATAGCTAATATTATTAGTTGGATGATTCTAAAGAAATATCCTAATTATATTCCATATCCAAACCAGTATAGTTTAGTCATATAAAATGCAAAATTAGATGACTTAGGCATGGATAATAACACCTAACCTACAGGTCCTCTCTCTTGCTCACATAACCCTTCTCGACTAGGTTTTCATTGATTCCCAATCATCCATAGCTTCTAAGACTTAGATTTTTGAGACCTAAGCAACCTTCTCAGTCCCAGATACATCCCCCAAGGTCTCATCCTTCTAGAACATTAAAACCAAAGTTGGACACTAGCATCAAAACCTAGGGTGTCTTATTTTTGATACTATTGTCCAAATACACTTTAGACTCAAATGGGCATATTTTCTCAAATCCTTATATTTTCCCCTATCAACCTAATATAAGCTCATATAGTGCATGAACATCAATTTTTTTTATATAATTACATTCATTATCTATTTATAAGGGTTGGAACTCATTCATAGGAAAGAATCAAGCATACAAGAAATTAAACTTAACTACTCTTCTCTATTCCTTGCATACATCCTTCCAAGACTATGCCAAGCTCATTTAAGTATTCAAACTAGTCTTTGATTATCCAAATTACATTTAGTTTCACATATAGTTGCTTATATCACATAGTATTTACACCAAGCACTTCAATGAGAGAATTTCATTAGCTTGATCCCTCTTCAAAGTATTGGTATATAGGTAGCATACCCACACATGGGGTGTGAAGGGTGTCCAATGTATATTTTACACACTAATCCCCCCTCTCTTTTCCCAAATTTAAATTCAAATATAAGTACCAAGAGCTCCTAAGTGATCAAATATTTAAACAAGCAAAAAATGAGCTCTATGAGGTCTTAGACCCTAAAATTTTAGTTATAGGGTAACATAGACATTCTACACAAAACCCAAAATGCTCTTACCCTCAAGACACTAGCAATAAAGGACTATATCACCAAAAAGTAGGGTGTCCACTTTATGGCACTACCATCTAGCTCAAAATTGAAGTTAATAGGCTTGTTCCATCCTATTTCCTAGTCTTGATCCTCTAGTATCAAATTTTGTATCAGTCTAAAATAGTAAAAAATAAGCTAAGTTGAATATTCTCTTTCCTATTGCTATATTTAGAAGAAGGTAAAATACTATCTATTTTAACAAATCTATAGGTAAATCAAAGCACACTTACTAATTTACTAAACTTAGACCCTTTATTTAATTAGGAATTAAATCAATTGATTTCTTAAAAGGATAAAACATTTGGTGAACCTGAGTTACTTCAAATTTTGCACAAAAACCTTAGAAACTTAGGGATAATTATTTCTAATTTTTTAGAATATTTTCTTGATTTTTATTGAATTTTAAAATTAAAAAACTAGAATTTAATTGAAATATTTTCAATAAATTCACTCCAACCCTAATTTGCACATAATAGGTCCTTTTTTCACAAAAATAGTTTCAAACTAATACGAAAAATATATTGCTAATTTTAGTAGTATTTTCAAAATTTTCCTTAATTTTTCAAAATTAAAAATAAAAATTTTCTATTTTTTTCAGATTACTTCACTAATTTTTAAAAAATTCATTCAAAACCCTAATTGCATCAAATACATTCTTAGTTAATTTCTATTACTTTTCTCATTATTTTCTAAAATTTTAGTTGCATATCAAACTCAAAAAATAAATTTCAAATTCATAGTATTTTGCACAAACATTTTAGAAAAATCCCTAGTTGCATGTACTAGCTTCTTTTTTATTGTTGAGGTATCACCTTACATGTTTTCGAGCTTCGTATCCTTTTTTTTCAATTTCCAATTAACTATTATTAGGAATTTGCATTTCTTATATTCACTTCTTTCCATCTCTCAAACATGGCCTATTAAAATTTATTTCAAAAAATTGAAACATATTTCAATTTTTCTTACTTTGATAATGGCCCAATATACTAGATTCAATGAAACTAACAAAAGAGACCTTTAAAATCTCTTAACCCAACATCCAAAATTCCAAGATGATGTGCTTAGAATTATACAAGAGGAAAAACACAATGTGAACAATGGTCAATCTTCCCAAAACATAGAGAAACCAGTTGTAAATGACACTACAAAGGCAACTATGTCACAATAACCCCTATATCAACCCAACCTTCTTCTATGACACTAGCTGTAGCTAGTACATCCCTATCTCCTGATGTGGTGACCATTGTGCAAGAGATAAGATCTCTTCAATCTAAGTTGTAACATCTTGAGAAAAATGCTACTAGACCTACATAGGCATTGGATTCTTTTGTTTTACTACATACACCATTGGCACGTCACATTACTTCTACACCCTTGCCATCTGGTTTTGCTCAACCCAAGCTTACTCTATATGATGGAAAGGGTGATCCTAAGACACATTTTAGAGTATTTCACATAGCATGCTTGGATTATGTACCTAATGATTGGTTACTTACCAATTTATTTCCATGGAGCCTAAAAGATTATGTACTATAATTATTTTATAGTCTATCAAATCAATCAGTCACAACTTTTAATCCTTTATCACACATGTTCCTATCACATTTCAATATCAACATTTGAGATAAGGTTTCATATGTATAGATTGCAAAACAAAAATAAAAACCTAATGAGCACCTCATAGACTATGTTATTTGATATAAGACCATCTTGGCTAAGATGACTAGCCCCATGGCAGATCATGAATTATATGAAATATTCAAATAGAGCCTTCTTTCATCACTTCACAAATCAATCATGTTCAAAATATTCTCTTCCTTCACTGAATTGTGTCATACACTAAAGGAACAAGAATTAAAGCTAATTTTATTGGGAAAACTCAAGTATTCAAGTATCATAGACACAACTAATAAGATTAATATAAAATTCCCATACAAGGTCAAAATTAGTGACAATAAGAAAATAAAAATAAACCAATAATTAATGTGACTATAGAGCCCCCTCAATGTTGCTTTTATCATCACCACCTTGTCGTGCATTCACCAAACTACCAATTTCTCCAGCTAGGGTTTTATAGTAGTTATAAGAATGTAACATCACATCTCTCCCTCCTATTCAAAAATTAGATTCAACAAAACCTCTTACATAGGGATATGATCACCAACCATTTCGTGATTTTCACAAGGCACCAAGACACACTACAAATAAATGTATCAATTTGTGACATAAGATATAAGACTTGATAGATGATAATTTTCTTAATTTGGGCACTTCAATTAATCCTCAAAAGGAAAATCCAACACAAGATAAATATTTGAAAATATTCTTAAATCCATTTCTATAGCATTATAAACAAGAGAAAGGGGACACATTAGGTGTTCACCATGCATACCATGCACATACTCCACCTAAGAAATACCAAGCATCTTAATTTGAGTCTCATCTTTTGAGTGGTATGATTGGTGTGTATGAGTCTAGAGTTCTATCTAGACCTTATATATCATTCTTAGATCAAGATATTGTAGATGATGATTTAGATTACAATGCACTTTTTATTAGGGCACATATTTAGAATAAACCCATTCATAGTCATCTTATTGATAACGGTTCTAGCATCAACATGTACACCATTACAATATTGTAATAATTAGGTTATTTAAAATAGGATATCACTCCTAAGAAAGAGTTATCAGTGGATTTAGTGGGCACATATAGAGTTCATTAGGCAAGATTACACTTCCTTTATAGGTTGGTCTGACACATGTGACCACACATTTCACTATACTACCTAATACAAGAGTTTTTGATATGTTACTTGATCACCCATAGATTAAAAAATACATGAAAATCTAAGAAGTGCCTCTATAGTTAAAAAATACATGAAAATTAATTCATACTAATCAGGTTATTATAGATGATGAAGTTCTTTATGTGTCACCACTCCCCACTTTAGATCCATATACCAAATTATAGTCACCAGTTACAATTTTGTCACCAATTTCTATTTATTCTCTAGTTTCATTTCCAATTCCACTTTAGATCTAGCCACAAGAATGATACTCATCACCAGTACAATTGGTTCATATACCCCCATAGATACATAATTTTAGATAGCTTCTAATTATAGTATTCACACCTTGATTAGTTACATTGAGATCTCATATAGCTACATAAAGAGAACCTAATCTGAGAGCTCCTTCTCCTAATTTTAGATGGGTCCTTAAAATCCCTTTAGTTTCATCCACTTCTCAGAGTTATAGGGGGACCCCACCTTTGCTTTCCAATTTAAATATTTCAAATCAGTTACATTGTACACACATAATAGTTTCACAATCTTAGATATACAGTCATGCCTCATAATCATTCATGATTTAGTTGTTTGACATAGGACACCATGATAAGGAGTCTCATCTGAGACTCATTGGTTAGTATTATTTACCCCAACTTACTTGTACATAACTTCAAACATTTTAAAATACAAAAACATTCAAATATATCAAAAACACTAATTTTTTGATTATATGCATCCTCCATGTTTTTCATTACTTCTATCATGCTAGGACTTACATTTGCGATTTCATGATATTTTATGTTAATCTTATACATTACCATGCTTCACTTGATCTCTTTAAAGTGTGTGTAATGATATACAAATATATGATTTCTTCATTCTACGCATAGAGGTAAAATTCTTACTTTTACATTTTAAGATATATGATAATATATACACCCACTGGGCACATCTTCTACATGAATACACCAACCAAGTTATGCCATTATTACACTACACACTCTGAGTTGTCATAATGATTTACATCACTTTATATCTTACACATATCTTTATATCAAAATTTCATTAGTATCTCACACTTGTGTATCTCTTAGCATATACCTAGTCTTGTACTATACATTTTTTTTATACTTTCACATTTGGTTTGATTAAGTTAGATGTGTTTATATTTATTCTCAGTTATTTACATGTTTTCTCTAGTTTCTTAGTGTATATTGTGTGATTACATTTCCAATTCTAGCTTGTTTATTGCTTGTGCCTTATGACATTTACTAATGTCCTTTACTTCTATTCATGTGTGTGCCTTAGGACATTTGCCAATGTCCTTTATTTATAATCATCCATGTGTTTGTGGCCCTTATGCTAATATTATTTTCTTCAATTGCATGTGTATGTGGCATTTGAAGATGCCTTTCATGCTTTTCATCCAATTTGAGTAACATGTGCCTATGTCCCTTATTTTCTTTGCCCCTTGTCCTCTCTCTTATTTACTTCTTACTTCTTGCTTCACATGCTTTTTTTTTTTTTGTGACTTTAAATGTGTGCAATGGCATGGTCCATATCATACATTTACCTTGCTTTCTTATATTCCATGATGGACATCATGCTCCATCCCTCTAATTAATAGCTAACATCTAACTTTTGAAAATCTAGTTAAGTATCTGGCACATGCTTATAAATTGTTATATCTATATAGTCATACCCATTTTGATCTAATAATCTATCAAATACAAACATTTTTATATCCAAAAAACATCTTGTCAAAATATCAATGTTATATCTATAAAAATTAACACACTTGCAGGACTCTTTTTCTTATGAGGGTAGTCATTACAGGTTCATCATTCCTACCCTCAAAAGAGGGGGGAATCAAATAAGGGTTTTTCATAGAGACAAAATCTCTTTACAGTCAAAATAATAACATTTAGAACACTCAACATAGAATCTAGAGGTTAAACTGGACAAATAAAAAAAAGTCATTGTTTCAGATCAATAGTTATATTTCACATAGGATAATAGTGATAAACTTGGATATTAGTACCATATTAGCACCAAAAACAAGGGTGTCCAAATTTTATTGCTTCTGTCTAGGCAAAAAAATTCTTATAGTTTCCAAAAATAGGCAAAAAGCTTTGTTCAGTGATAGTTTTTACACTTCTAGATCAATCAAATTCAATAATCTCAAATATAGTTTTCTTAGATATAGGGGGGTTATCATAAAAATAATGATGGTTCTCACTCCAATTCAGATTATGTAGTTTGCATAACTTTTATATCAAAATCCATGTTCCAAACATCAATAATTGGGGGTAATGTGCATGTCACATTGATCTTCTCTCTCATTTCTAAGTTCATTTTATTCTAGGCATTCTCAATAGTTGTGTGCTTTACTCCATATGTAGTTGTTTGTCATTACATTAAAGTTATTATAAGTTTATATTTTTGATTACCCAAGTTACCAAGTTGGCTTTCATATAATCTTAGTACATTAGTTTTAGAGTGGATTTCATACAAGCCTAGCCTCCATCTTTTGAAATGGCCAAGAGTGGCCTAGTTTCTAGCATACATTCAAGCTATCCATGCCACATTGTGAGATCATAGTACATTCATGGGATTTAGGATCCATCTCATATGATATACATTCTATACTCGTATTACATCATGAGCTTCACATCATGGGGTAATGGTGGAGCCAATAGTTTAGCTAACCTTTGTATTCTTTAGCCACCTATTAAGAGGGATTGGACACATAGTCTAACCATCAATTATCACATGCAAGATCATATAGCCTCACTTAGTAGGTGATGATGGAGCCAAAGGGATAGCCTTTTAATTCTTAAACCACTTTATGGGGAATTCAACACTTAACTCTATTTGAAATATAATGTTTGGTTTAGGATCACTCAACACATTCAACGTTATTCAACCTTACTCAACATCATAATAGGCCTAGTATTGGTTTGTGTGCTCAATGAGATGTATTCATTCCTTTCTCTATCCTTACATTTTTCCCATTCTTATCTTAGATATAACATATCTATTAAGAACTAATCTACTCTATTTTTTCATTTTCTGATTAACACTTCACACTATGCTCTCTCTACGAACATCTAGCATCACACAAGCTTCATGAGATTCTTCATTAACAAGTAATTTTAGGTATGTTTTTATTTTTCCTTTATACTAGTATTTCATTTTTACACAAGTAAGTTTAGGTATGTTTTTATTTTTCCTTTATAAATTGGGGCAAAATTTAGTCATATAAAATGCAAAATTGGATGACTTTGCCATGGCTAATATCACCTAACCTATAGGTCTTATCTCTTGCTCACACAACCCTTCTCAACTAGGTTTTCACTGATTCCTAGTCATCCATAGCTTCTTAAACTTAACTTTTTGAGACCCAGGTAGCCTTCTCAAACCCAGATCCATACCCCTAGATCTCATCCTCCTAGGACATTGGTGTCAATGTTAGACACTAGCACCAAAACCTAGGGTGTCCTATTTTTTGTGCTATTGTCTAAATCCACTTTAGACTCAAATGATAAAATTTTCTTGAATCCTTATCTTTCCCTTGTTAGCATAATACAAGCTCATCTAACCCATGAACATTAGTTTCCTTATAAAATGCCATTCATTATCCATTTAGAAGGGTTGGCACTCATTCAGAGGAAATAAGCAAGCATACAAGTAATTATACTTAAGCACTCTTCCCTATTCTCTGCATACAACCTTCCAAGACTATTCCAAGCTCATTCAAGAATTTAAACTAGTCCCTGGTCATCCAAAGTACATATATTTTTATATCTAATTGTATACATCACATAGTTTTTATAACAAGCACTTCAATGCGAGAACTACATTATCTTGATCCCTCTTCAGAGTATTGGTATGTAGGCAACATACAGACACATGGGGTGTGAAGTGTGTCTAACATATATTTTACACACTAACCCCACATCTCTTTTCCTAAGTTTTCATTCAAATTCAAGTATCATGATCTCCTAAGAGGATCAAATATTGAAATAGGAACACATCAAGATTTTTGAGGTCTTAGACCCTAAAATTCTAGTGACAGGGTAACATAGACATTCTGAATATAACCTAGAAATCTCTTACCCTCATGACACTATCACCAAAGAAGGACTATCTGGTTGAATAATAGGGTGTCCAATTTATGGTGCTACTATTTAAATAAAAAACAAAGTTTACAAGCCTATTCCATCCTATTTCCTAGTCTTTCTCCTCTAGTATCAAACTTTGTCTTTGTCCAAAATAGTAAAAAATATGCTAAGTTGAATATTCTCTTTCCTATTGCTATATTTAGAAAACGGTAAAATACTATCTATTTCCACAAATCATTAGGTTAATAAAAATATATCTATTTACTAATATACTGTACTTAGGCTCTTTATTTAATTATGAATTAAACTAATTAATTTCTTAAAATGATAAAGCATTTGGTGAACCTGACTTCAAATTTTGTACAAAAATCCTAAAAACCCTAGGGATAATTATTTCTAATTTTTTGGAATATTTTCTTGATTTTATTGAATTTTAAAATTAAAAAAACTATAATTTTAATTGAAATATTTTCAATAAATTCACTCAAACCCTAATTTACATACCCTAGGTCCTTTTTGCACAAAAATACTTTCAGACTAATAGGACAAATATATTACAAATTTTAGTAGTATTTTTTTTTTCAATTTTTCAAAATTAAAACTACAAATTTTCTAATTTTTTTTTGAATTACTACACTAATTTTGAAAAAACTCATTCAAAACCCTAGATGCATCAAATACATTCTCAGTTAATTTCCAATACTTTTCTCAATATTTTATAAAATTTTAATTGCATATCAAACTTAGAAAATAAATTTCAAATTCATAAATTCATAGTATTTGGCACAAATATTTCTAAAAAACCCTAGTTGCATGTACTATATTCTTTTTGATTGTTGAGGTATCACCTTACATGTTTTCAAGCTCTATATCCTTTTTATGAAATTTACAATTAACTATTATTAGGACTTTGCATTTCTTATATTCAATTCTTTCCATCTCTAGCACATTGATTATTAAAACTTATTACAAAAATTTAAAACACATTTTAATTTGTTTTCCTACTTTGACAATGGCCCAATATACTAGATTTGATGAAACTAACAAAAGAGACCTTCAAAATATCTTAACCCAACATTCAGAATTACAAGATGATGTGATCAAATTCTAAAAGAGGAACAATATAAGGTGAATAATGGTCAACCTTCCCAAAACATAGAGTAGCCAATTGGAAATGACACTATGGAGGAAACTATGTCATAATAACCCCCTATAGCATCCCAACCTTCTTCTATGCCACTAGCTATAACTAATACATCCCTATCTCTTGACGTGATAGCCCTTGTGTAAGAGATAAGATCTCTTCAATTCAAGGTGCTACTAGACATACACAGGCGTTGGATTCTTTTACTTTACTGCATACACCATTGGCATGTCACATTGCTTCTACACCCTTACCACCCAATTTTTTTCAACCCAAGCTTACTCTATATGATGGAGTAGAAACACATTTTAGAGAATTTCATGCAGCATTCTTGGATTATGTACTCAATGATTGGTTACTTACCAAGTTATTTCTATGAAGTCTAAAGGATTATGTACTACAATGGTTTTATAGTCTATCGAATCAATCTATCATAACTTTTAATCCTTTAGCAAACATATTCCTAGTGCATTTCAATATCAACATTAGAGATAAGGTTTCATATGCATAGATTGCATAGTAAAAATAGAAACCTAATGAGCACCTCAAAAACTATGTTATTCAGTATAAGAACATCTTGGCTAAGATGACTACCTATATGGGAGATTAGGAATTATAAGATATATTCAAACAGAGCATTCTTTCAGTACTTCATGAATCAATCATGTTCAAAATATTCTCTTCCTTCACTGAATTATGTCATACACTAAAAGGACAAGAAGTCAAGCCAATTTTAATGAGAAAACTCAAGTATTCAATTGTTAAATAAACAACTAATAAGAGTAATATAAAACTCCCATAGAATGTTAAAATTAGTTACAAAAAGAATCAAAATCAAATAAAAATCAATACAGCTTCAAATCCCCCTCAGCATATGGTTTTATTAGCACCTCCTCATTGTGCATTCACCAATGTACAAGTTTCTCCAACTAGGGTTTTATATTAGTTATGGGAATGTAACATATATCCCTCCATTATATTCAAGAAGGGGATCTAAAGAAACCTATTCCACATGGATATGATCAACAAACATTTTGTGATTTTCATAGGGCATTAGGCCATACTATAAATAATTAGTTTGTGACATAAGATACAAGACTTGATAGATGATAATCTACTTGATCTAGGTACTTTAGTTGAGCCTCCAATGTTAAGTCCAACACAAGATAAAGATTTGAAAATATTCTTAGATACATTTCCATATCATTCTAAACAAGAGAAAGGGGACACATCAGGTGTTCACCATGCATACCATGCACATCCTCTAAATAATACATACCAAGCATCTTCAGTTAAGTCACATCATTTGAGTGGTATGATCAATGTGTATAAGTCTATAGTTCCATCCAGACCTTCTATATTATTTTTAGATCTAGAGATTGTAGATGATGATTCAGATTATAATGCACTTTGTATCATGGCACATATTCATAATCAACCCATCCATAGTGTTCTTATCAATAATGGTTTTAGCATCAACATGTGTATCATTACATTATTATAGTAGTTGGGTTATTTATCATAGTATATCACTCCTATGGATAGATTTATCAATAGTTTTAGTGGGCACATCAAGAGTTCATTGGGTGAGATTACACTTCCTCTATAGGCTGGTCCCAAACATGTGACCACATATTTCACTATAGTGCCCAATGCAAGAGTTTTTAATATGTTACTTGGTCTCCCATGAATTCAAAAAATTCAAGTAGTACACTCAAAAGTTCATATATGCATGAAATTCATTCATGCTAATCAAGTTATTATAGTTAGTGGAGTTCCTTATGAGCCAACACTCCCCACTTCAAAGCCATATACCAAATTGCAGTCACTAGCTATAGTTTTGTCACCAATTTCAATTTCTTCTCTAGTTTCAATTCCACTTCCACTTTAGATCCAGCCATAGGCATGACACTCATATCTAGTACAATGGGTTCATACACCCCCATAGATATAGGATTCTATAAAACTTTTAGCTACAATATTCACACCTCAAGCAGTTACATTGAGATCTCATATAGCTACACAAAGAGCACCTTCTCTAAGAGCTCCTTTTCCTACTTTTATATGGGTCCCTAAAATCCATATATATCAATCCATTTCCTAAATCTATATGGGGACACCACATTTGGTTTCCACTTTAGATATTTCAAGGTAGTTACATTATACAGACATAAAAATTCATAATCTTAGACATACACTCATGCCTAATGATCATGCATGATTTATTTGTTTGACATAAGACATCATGATAGGGAGTATTATCCAAGACTTATCAGTTAATATTTTTTCCCCCAACTTACTTGTACATAGATTCAAATATTTCAAAATACAAAAACATTCAAATATATCAAACACACCAAAAACATTTCTATTGTATGCATCCTCCATGTTTTGTGTTACTACTATCATGCTAGGACTTACATTTCCTATTTCATGCTATTGTATGTTAGTTTTATACATTAACATGCTTCAATTGATCTCTTTGGATTATTTTTAGTGATATAAAGGTACATGATTGCTTCATTCTACCCATAGAGGGGGCATTCTTACTTCTAGATTTCAAGACATACAATGATATATACACCCACTAAGGGCATCTTCTACATGACTACACCAACTAGGTTATGGCATTCTTACAATACATACTATAAGTTATCATGATGATGCACATCACTTTATATCTTACTCATATCTCTATATCAAAATTTCATTATTATCTCACACGTGTGTATCTCCTAGCATATACATAGTCTTGTACTATACATGTTTTGCATACTTTCACATTTGCTTTGATTAAGTTAGACATGTTTGTATTTCTTCTTAGTTATTTACAAGATTTATATACTTTCTTATCATATCTTGAGTGATTGTATTTCCAATTCTATCTTGTCTCTTACTCATGCCTTAGAACATTTACCAGTGTCCTTTGCTTCTACTCATATGTGTGCCTTAAGACATTTGCCATTGCCCTTTGTTTTTAATATTCCATTTGTTTATGGCCCTTGTGACAACATTGTTTACTTCACTTGTATGTTATGTGGCATTTGTACATGCCTTTCATGCTTATCTTCTATTTTGAGTGACATATGCCCATGTCTCTTATTTGCTTGGCCCCTTCGGCACTCTCTTGTGTGATTCTTTCTTCTTGCTTTGTGTTGTTTTCTTGTCCCCTTGGACACTCTTTTGTGTGCTTATTTGTTCTTGATTTGTGTGATTGTGTGCTTGTTTTCATCTTCAAATGTGTATAATTCCATGATTCATATCATGCATTTATCTTGGTTTCTTGGATGCCATGATGGACATCATGGTCCATCCCTCTAACTAACAACTAACATCTAACTTTTGAAAATATATTTCAATATAATGCACATGCTTATACATTGTTATATCTATCTAGACATACCCCTATTGATCTAACAATATACCAAATACAAACATTTGTATATCCAAAAAATATCTTGTCAAAATATCAATGATATATCTATACAAATGAACAAACTTACAAGACTCTTTCTCTTCTAAGGGTAGTCATTATAGGTTCATCATTCCTAAACTCAAAATAGGGGGCATAATAAAAGGGTTTGTCATAGAGACCAAATCTCATAATAGTCAAAACAAAAACATTCATAACACTCAGCACATAATCTAGAGGTCAAATTAGACAAATCAAAATAGAAAAATAGTCACAGTCTTAGATCAATAGTCATATTACACATAGGATAGTAGTGATATAGATGGATAATAGTGATAGATATAGAATTAACACCAAAAACAAACATTTCAAAATTTTGGTGCTTCTATCTAGGTAGTAAAATATTCAAGGTTTCTAGAATAGGCAAAATGTTTAGTTATAGGATAGTTTTTGAACTTCTAGATCAGTCAAATTCAATAGTTTCAAATAAATTTTTCCTAGATACAAGGGGTTATCATGAATGACATGATGGTTCTCACTTCTAATTCATATTAGGCAGTTAGTATAACTTTCACATCAGAATCCATGTTCTAGACATTAGTGATTTGGGGTAATGTGTGCAACATATTGATCTTCTCTCTCATTTATAAGTTCATTTTATTCTAAGCATTCTCAATAGTTGCATGCCTTAATCCATCTCTAGGTGGTTGGAATCATATTCAAGTTAAAATTTATTATAAATTTATCTTTATGAGTACCTAATTTGGCTTTCATATAAGCCTAGAACATTAGTTTTGGAGTGGATTTCATACAATCCTAACCTTCATGTTTCAAAAAAGCCAATATTGGCATAGTTTCTAGCATACATTGAAGATATCCATGCCACATTGTTAGATCATAGTGCATTCATGGGCTTCAAGATCCATCTCATGTGACATTTATTTTATATTGGTATTAATTCATGTGCCTCACATTATAGGGTAATGATGGATCCAAAGGTCTAGCCAACCTTTGTATTCTTGAGCCACCTATTTAGATGGATTGGAAACATAGTCTAGACATCAATTATCACATGTAGGATCATCTAGCCTCACTTAGTAGGTGATGATGGAGCTAAAGGGTCATCCTTTTCATTATTACCCACTTTCTAGGGAATTGAGACCTCAGCTCTATTCATGATATAACTTTTGGTATAGTATCACTTAGCACATCCAACATTATTTAGCCTTACTCAACATCACAATAGGTTTAGTATTGGTTCACGTACCTAGTGATGTTTATTCATTCCTTTCTCTATCTGTACTTTGCTTTTTTAAATTCTTATTTTATATAGAGTGTATCTAGGAAGAACTAATCTAATTTGTGTTTTCATTTTTAGATTCACACTTTATAATGTGATCTCTCTACACACATCCAACATCACACAAGCTTCATGATCTTCTCCCTTAACATTTAATATTATGTATGCTTTTATGTATCTTTTATCTTAGTGTTTCACTTTACTACATCACTAGAGTAAATTGGGGGAAAATATTATCATATAAAATGCAAAATTGGATGACTTGGGCATGGCTAATAATTCCTAACCTATAGGTCCTCTCTCTTGATCACACAACCCTTCTCAACTAGGTTTTCACAGATTCCCAATCATCCATAGCTTCCTCAACTTATATTTTTGAGACCCAGGTAGCCTTTTTAGACCCAAATCCATCCCCATAGGGCTCATCCTTCTACGACATTGGTACCAAAGTTGAACACTAGCACCAAAGCCTAGGGTGTCATTTTTTTGATGTTATTGTACAAATCCACTGTAGACTCAAATGGTTAGATTTTCCCAAATCCTTATATTTTCCCTTGTTAGCCTAATACAATCTAGTCTAACCCATCAACATTAGTTTCCTTATAAAAATACATTCATTATCCATTTAGAAGGGTTGGCTCTCATTCACAAGAAATAAGCAAGCATATAATTAATTAAACTTAATCACTCTTCCCTATTCTCTACATATAACCTTCAAGAATATTCCAAGCTCATTCAATCATTCAAACCAATCCCTACTCATCTAATGTATATCTAGTTTTGTATCTATTTGTATATATCACATAGTATTTGCAAAAAGCACTTCAATGGGAAAACAAAATTAGCTTTATCCCTCTTTAGAGTATTTGTATGTAGGTATCATGATGACATAAGGGGTGTGAAGGGCATCTAGTGTATCTTTTACACACTGACCCCCCTTCTCTTTTCCCAAGTTTGTATTAAATTTTAAGTATCAAGAGCTCCTAAGAGGATCAAATATTAAAATAGGTGTAAAATGATTTCCAGAGGTCCTAGACCCTAAAATTTTAGTAACAAGGTAACATTGACATTCTAAACAAAACCTGGAAAGCTCTTACCCTTAGGACACTAGCACTAGAGAAGGACTATAGTATTAGATAGTAGGGTTTCCACTTTATGGTGCTACTATCTAGCTTAGAAACAAAGTTTATAAGCCTGTTCCAGCCTCTTTCCCAATCCTAATCCTCTAGTATTAGACTTTGTCTTAGTCCAGAACAATTGAAAATAATCTAAGTTGAATATTCTCTTTCTTATTGTTATATTTATAAAAATGTAAAATACTATCTATTTCCACAAATCAATAGGTTGATCAAAGAATATTTATTTATTGATTTACAATAATTAGACCCTTTATTTAATTAGGAATTAAACCAATTAATTTATTAAAAGGATAAAATAGAGAGCCTGAGTTATGTGAATACCATCATGTTCATGGACATAATATACATCGTTATGTGCATTTAAAAGCACCATATTTAGAATATGTTATAAAATGGGGATATTACATTAGATAATAGATAATCTACATCCAATCAGATCTTGGGTATCTACCAAAACAATTTTCCACAACATAACAATACTAATCAACAACAACAACAATGAAGACCAAAAAAAAAAAAAAAAAAACAATAATATCAATAACTACCATAAAAATAATAACAATATTAGTAGCAATAATAACAATGTCAACCTAATGGGAGGAACCAAGGCCAACATAATTCCAATAACCAACTAACTTAACATGTAGTTGCACATGATTATAACAAAGTTTTAGGTTATATTATGGAAGGCCACATTTTAGCCATCGCCATTAATCCTATACCAAGTACTAATAGACCAGGATCATTGCCAAATAATTTCAAACACCCCACCTATTCCAATAATCATTATTTGACCTAGGACCTAAACCAAGTAGAATAATAATAATGGATTACTAATTTAGGACCTTAAACTGATAACTCATCATTTCCTCATGACCATGAATACATGTACCAATAATTGAGACTTATCCTATCTAGCCTAGATACATCATTATCAAGTTACAATAGTCTTGTGTCTAATCCTAGTTATGTAATCACAACTCAATAGTCTAAGATTATCATTCTAATCCCACAACATCCTACCAATGAACTAATCCAACCCATTGTGTTAGACAAGAATAATATATTTACTTCTATTAAGGAAAAGATATATGACATTGTATAACAACTTCAAAAGACACCCACATAAATATCTAATTCAAATTTGTTGCATATGTCTACTATCCATAAGAACATCTTAACAGAACTCCTAGGCCAATCTTATGTTCTCAATGATATAACCCCAAACAAATTATGATTTTTGGTTGGATATCTATCCCCAGGCCAATAGTTTACCTTGAACCAAAGTGATATGTCATCTCTTTGACTTTTTCATTATAATCCCTTATACATTAAAGTTATCATAAAACAACATAAAGTCATATGTGTCTTCATAGATAATGGATCAGGCTTGGATATTGTGATTTAAAGCTCATAAAGCATCTCAGATATAAAACAATTTAATCTATAGCTAAAAAAATTAATATTAAAGCCTATGATAATGAAGAATGAGAATCACAAGCACCATAAGATTTATAGTTATCATTGGGCCCTTGACCCATGATACACTTTTCCATGTGTTATATCTAGACCTATCCTAAAATTTATTTTTGCATAGATCTTGGATACATGAAATTTGTACAATTCATTTGACATTTCACTAGTGTCCTAGGTTCTTGAACTTAGGTATGGAGGTCATTATCAATGGAAATTTATATCCCTATGAACATGGAAAATGTTTAGAGGCTAAGTATGAAAGTTACAACTACCACTTTGGCCTAGATCTAATTCCCAAAATGGGAGAATATAAAGAACTACTTATCGAATTATGAGAGGCTTATTATATAGACCCATATAACATTGTCTCATCTTCACATATGCATCCTCTTGAAATTTATAATCATTTTACCATCTTGGCCAATGGTTTATAATAATATTTGACCCAAAACACATTCTACATTACTAGAATTCCACATAACCCCAAGTACTATAGAATACCTACATGTAGGATACCTTTCATATAATGGGAAAAAAAAAGGAAAAAATTATAGTCTAGTTCCAGTTATTTTCACACCAGCCATTGGCCAAGAAGAAGACCCACTTACCAATGATGAATCCTAGTTGTATAATGACAATTTGATCAATTGCTACAAAAATTTCAAATATCCCATCCCTAATAGAATCATTGAGAAATAAGCCTATGAAGGTGGAGGCCTTGGGCCAAATCAATAGGGTACTCTTGATCCAACTTCTAAAACTCAATATAAAGGGACTTATGGTAATCAGTTTAAAATACATGGGGGTGACTTTGTATATCTTATCCATGTTCCAATGCCAAATCATAGTGATGACAATGCCAAAAATGAAATAAATTTTGATCGTAACATTTATGAATACCTTACCAATACCAACATATTTGGCCCACATACATTTTATACCATTACCCTAGTAATCCAACATAACCCAATTCCTTTATATCACCCTCAACCTATAAACTAGGACCAATAAGAATCCATAATACCTATAGATGAGTTTAATAATGATGAGGCCTTTTGTGATTTTTGAGGCTTAAGAGACAATGCTTCATTGGGAGACTATAAATAAGGGTTCTCTATCAAACTAGATCTTGCAACCTGTTTTGGAGAATGAGTGAACATCCTTAGCCAAAAATAAAAAATTAAAGCATTAAGGTCCCAAAGTGAAAACCTCTTTAAGGTAGTATTAGACTAGGGTAAAAGTAAAGAAAAAGGATATTATTTTGGTGAAAACCTATTTTAGGCATCATTAGATGAGGGTGTTCACCTTTTCTCATCTGAAGCTCAAGATTCTACCAATGATGAACTTACTTCTGAGTTTCAATTCAATTTTATAGTTGATCGAATATCCTAAGAATTTACTATAGTATTTATGACATGGCCATTATTACCATTAGGAGATTCAGATTTATCTTATTTAGGAGAGCTTGAAGAACCATTCCAACTAGAGGAATTTAAAGTTGCATGTCAATTCACATAATTGCTAACCATTTTATAAGATGGCTTGACTCTCTTCATAGATGATACTATTAAATTGAAAATCGAGACTCCAGACAACCCAAAGTGAATCAAATTAGGCATGTCCCTCACTAAGGAGGAATGTGAAGTTTTTATAGCCCTTTTGAAGATATTTGTTGACATTTTTGTATGGTCCTATTTATACATGCTTATTTTAGACCTCACCTTAGTTGTACACCATCTTGTTGTGTATCCTAATGCCAAAATTATGAAGCATACATTGTGCAAGATGCATCCTCATTACTATATTAATAAAGAAAGAGTTGGAAAAAATATTCAAAGTGAGATGCATCTAAATAATAGACTATTTACAGTGGATCTCAAATGTTGTGCCTATTATTAAGAAGCCAAAAGCAATCAAGATATGCACTAATTTTAGATACATCAAATAGGCATACCCTAAGGATGAATTTTCTTTACCAAATATTGTCATGATAGTTGACTCCAAAATAGGATATGAAATTCTTTCATTTATGGATAGATTTTAAAGGTATAATAAAATTAGGGTCACACTAGAAGACCAACATAAGACATTATTCACCACTCCTTAGGGAATGTGTTGTTATCAAGTTATGCCATTCAGCCAAAATAATTTTAGGGCCACATACCAAATAACTATGACCATCATATTTCATGATATGATGCATGTCATTATTTAAGACTATGTCGATAACATATTGGGTAAATCAAAGATTGATATCAATCATCTAATCATACTATGAAGAGTATTTGAGAAGATTTATAAATATAAGGTTAGAATTAATCCCAAGAAGTGTCTCCTTGGTATCAATTTAGACAAATTTTTAGGCTTCATCATCTCTTATCAAAGCATCAAAGTTGATCTTGCCAAAGTAAAAGCCATTACCAAGATGCTACCACCTTCTAATTTGAATTAACTCTATACTTTTCAGGGTAAGATTCAATCTATCAAGTGATTCATCTCATAATTAGCCAAAAATTGGCATACATTTACACACTTAATGAAGAAGGGTGTTACATTTGTTTGGGATGAAGACTGTTAGAAATCCTTTCAACACCTAAAGGAATATCTTTCCAATCCACCTATTTTATTACCACCAATTCTAGGAAATCCATTTTTGTTATACCTATTTACCATAGATAAATCTCTAGGGGCACTTATATCTTAGCATGATGATATTGGGAAAGAGAATGTTATGTATTATCTAAGTCATACACTAGTCATGTATGAACATAAATATATGTTGATAGAAAAAAATTAGTTGTGGTTTTTGTAGCCTAAAAGTTGTGACATTACATGCTTAACAACAAGACCATGGTTATTTACAAAGTAGATCCACTCAAGTATCTACTATATAAGATAACATTATAAGATCATATGTCCAAATATATCATGATTTTAAGTGATTTCAAGATCGGGTATGTCAACCAAAAGGCCATCAAAGGACAAGTACTTGTAAATTATCTTACAAAATCTCCCTTTGTAGATAATGAACCCCTTACTTTTCAATTCCCAAATGAGTCTATCATGACCATGATAGAAACATCTCTAATGGGTATCACTAGAATATGTATTTTGATGGATCATTCACATCACATGGATCAGGGGTAGGCATATTATTTATTATGCCATAGAGGATCTTATCCTTGAATCATTTTATATCAACTTTCCTTGTACTAGCAACATGGTTGAATATGAATCATTTAGTTTAGGGCTTAGTCAAGTAGTAAAATGTTATATTCAACATCTCATAAACTATGGTGATTCTCATTTAATCATAAATCAGGTCACATACCACTTTTAGATAAAAGATGACAAGTTGGTCCTATACAAGGCCATGATCGATTTTCTTAAATAACAGATTGAAAACATACAATTTGAAAACATACCTAGAGCCAATAATAGGACATCAGATGCTATGGACACCATTAGTTCTTTGATCTATAACATAAACAAAGCACAAGAATATCAATTCCTCATTGAAAATATTTTAGCTCCTACTCATGAAACCTCAAGTATTCTAATGATATGTGATATTATTGATCCAAACTGTATATGGTATGCAAAACTCTTTAGCTACTTTCATGACCATATCATTCCACTAAACCTATCATGTAAATAATAAAAGGGATTTACCCATCAAGGCTCATGTTATACCTTACTTGGCCAAACCCTTTACCACCACAACTTTGATGGAACTCTGATTTGTTGTTTAAATTCAAAAGAAACAACATTATCATTATGAAAAGTTCATGAAGGAGTATGTGGAACACACACTAACAAGGTTGTCCTGGGCAAATATATCGTATGTATTGGTTACTATTGGCCAACTATGGAAGTAGTTACAATTATTTATGTCAAAAGGTGTGATAAATGTAAAATGCATGATAATCTAATTCATGCACTAACCAAAACACTAAAATTGATGCTTACAACATGTCCATTTACAACATGGAAACTTGATCTCATTAGGAATATTAACCCTGTCTCATTTTATGGCCATAAACACATCGTTACTACTACCAAATATTTCACTAAGTGGGTTGAATCTATATGCCTCACTTCTATGACTAGAAAATAGATTTTCAATTTCATCTTCAATCATCTCATCTACCACTATGGTATCACATCTAGAATTATATCTAATAATGGTAGATCATTTAAGAACAAGGATCTTAAAATTATTTATGTCGACTAAACTATCACCCAACATTTTTCTACTACATATTACACACAAGGTAATGGCAAAGTAGAAGCATTTTATAAAACTATTGTCAACATACTTAAAAATATTTTCAATGATACTTTTCATGATTGGCACCTCTAAATCTTCCATGCCCTCTAGGACATATCACACTAATTATTGTATTCCAACTAGAGCCACTCCAGATTCCGTAGTTTATATAACTAAGGCCATTTTTCACATTGAGTTTGAGTTACCTTCTTCAGTTATCTTGTTTAAACATGTCCTAGATGATGAATATTATAGATTATATCACTTTTAATATCTATACTTGATGTAAAATGCATTGCCAATGTTAACACCCTTCAAGCATACCAAAATAGACTATGTGGCCAATAGAATCAATAGGTCAAACATAGAGAGTTCAATCTTGGTGATCTTGTTATCAAATAAAACCTAAAGTACACCATGACTGAGAAGAGTTAGGGAAATTTCAAACCTAATTTTATAGGACCATATGCCATTACTACAAATTATGTCTCTGGAGAATATAGGCTCGCTACACTAGATGAAAATGAACATGATGAGCCTATGAACATCATACACCTCAATCATTATTTCTTTTGAGAGACTTGAAGTATTTTATATTAGGCACATTTGCATTGTATCATATCATCATCTTATATATTCCATACCTTCCCTATTGACCAAAGTTATTTTTCCTCTCTCACCACCCTTTTGACCTTGGTTTTATTCCATTATTTCTTTTAATACCTTTACTGAGGGGATTCAAATCAAGTTCTAGTAATTTATTTAGTATTATAGATAGAGGTAGTATCTTGGACCAATATGATATTGGTTTGGGAGTTGCATCCTTCATTTGTTATTTTGTTTGATTATGAGTGTTACTGATTATAATTGCCTTTGGGCAAATTAAAATCCCACTCTGTACTACTAATTATAACTACGTTTAGGAAAATTGGTATCATTGATGTATACCATTATTTCCTCATTATAGCTACCTATGGGAAAATTAGTAACCACACCTTTATCATGAATTATTGTATCACCTTACCATTCCTATACTATATTATGTTATTTGCCTAAATTCATGACTTGGCTACTACCTAGTCAAATTCCACTACTATAAGGTAGAACTAAAGTGACTTGAGGTCCTAAATTTATTATGTATGAAACACTTGATTCATGTTAAGGTCAGCTTAGACACCCATTTTTCCATGCTCTTGCCATTTTGTGAGTAAATTAAGCAACACTCTCACCATTTTTTTGAGTTGGACTATTATATGTCTCATAATTCTTGATTGAGTTGGGATGCTTAAAAATTTCCAAAAAAACATTTCAAATAGTTTCAAAACCCCTAAACATTTGTAAAAGATCTAAAAATCACAAAATCATGAAAATTGGATTAAATTTTCCATGAGAGATATAAAGCCATCAACGTTTTTGGTTTGGGCCATCTTCTTTGTTTAATTTATTTCTAGACCACCTTGGTATTTTTCCTCCCATTTATGGAAGAACTACATTGGCTTGAGGTTTTCACAAACTATTTAGGTGGCACTTGGATACATGGGGTATCTCAGGTTAGCTCGGCTAAAATTTCCTATCTCTTTGACTTCTTTGCCTTAAGGATCATAGGACCCATAACTATTGCATAAGAAACCACTTGTCATTTAGTCTCCCCATACTTATTATCCTTAAGACTTACACTTTCACCATTTTACAAGCTTATATTATGTGCATTATGTATTTGACTTTGATACACTAATAATGTTAGGCTTCACCTTACACTCTCACTATTTTGTGATTATTATTTATTACTCTCATCATTTTGTGAACCCATTACCATATTCTTATAAAAATTTATTAAAATTTACTCATCATCTTCTTCTATCTCATATCCTTGGAGAACTACATTTGGCCTAAAGTTCATGTTGCATCTTGCATCCATATAACTATGTAGATAGAGTCCACTTGGTTATTGAAACTAGAGTTAGATCAGCTACCCATTATTTTTATTATATTCCCCTCATTTTGTCTATTTGTTTCATTATCTCCTATAACTTAGGGGTAATGTATATTATCTTATGTGTCTTTGTTTCCCTATAGCCTAGGGGAACCTTGTGCCATTGTTCTTGCATTGTTATACTTGTGTAATTATTTTCTAGTTTAGGGGTTTCCCTATCTCTAAGAGTAACACATCTATTACACATGCACACATAATTTATTTTCTATTTTTACTAACATTTTGATTAATCATTATTTGTGTTGGTTTTATTTTGTTTTTGTTATTTTGTTCACTTTTTATTTCTTAGTGTTATGTCATGATTTTTATTTATTAGTGTTTTGTTTTCATATTTTTTTTATATATTTTTTATTATTTTCTTTCCTTATTTTTCCTTGACTTAGTATATCTACATTCATTGGGTGATTCCTTATACATTATAATTAAGTCCATACATATTCATATGTGAACATTATCCTCATGGTTTTTATCATTGGTGCATTATTTTCACTTGTTTATTGGATTATGTGTCAATCCTTATGCATATTTTAGCTAACTTATCATGTTGTTTTATATCATGATGCATACCATCACGTGTTACAAACAAATTATCTTTGTAAATATTACAAGAAATGATGTTGTGGTAATTTTCCTTGGTTACCTAAAAAATTATTGATATATCCAAATCATTTCCCAAAGGTAGATTAATTAAATAATAAATGAATTTTAATTTTTTATAATTAAGACATGCATATCCATTCTATCAGGTAGATTGAATTCATGTCTATCCAATGTACCAACTTACTCTTACTCCATGAGTACAGATTCAATCCACAAGCCCCCTTTTTCCAAATTACCATATTGTTCCAAACTACTATACCAATGATTATAACCACCTTTGATAAAATCATTGTGTTTTAATCTATATGGATGTTAATGATTATAACCACCTTTGGGTAAATCATTATCATTATCTTTCCCTATTGGGCACATTTTAATTATGTTAATGATTATAACTACCTTTGGGTAAATCATTATCTCTATCTACCCAATTGGGGGATGTTTTCATTTTGATAATTATTATAATTTCCTTTGGGAAAATCATTACCTTTTCCTTTTGCTAATTATTATAACTATCTTTGGGTAAATCATTATCTTTTTACCTTGCTATACTGATGGTTATAACTCCCTTTAGGTAAATCATCCTTTTTATCTGCCTAATCAGGTCATCTCACTATGCCATTAATTATAACCAACTTTATTCAAGACAAAATTTACACCCCCTTTAGCTTTAGGTTCCATCATTTTTCTTCTTTTAAGGGACTGGTCACCGACCCTATTTATCACCCACTCCCTTTAGGGGGCATCTAGGGCTCAGCCATCACCTATTGGGGCATTAGGCATTACATACATTTTCATTATTTTATAATATGTTAATATTCATATATCTTTAAATTTGTTTCCAAATAGGGGCAAACTATAGAGACCCCATTCTGGCCATAACTGGGTTCCGATCGGACTTCAAACTAACTTTTACCAAAAAGTGCAAATTAAGCCTAAGAATCAATAAACATTATAATTTCATCTATATGTCATTTTTTAATGCTCATAATCATGTTTATGAAGCTTTATTTGGGTTACTATCTCATACACAACAATAACCTCTCATAAGATTCATCCCTAGTCATGTTGCAACCTAATAACTAGCAGTTTAGCCTATGGACCCATTAAGTAGGGAACTTGAGCAATTCATAAAAGAGATAAAATGCTAATCAAAATGAATCATATTATTAAACTATATTAAATTTTTATATAAATTATCCATTTTCAATTAATGAATATCTAAAAATAGAAATTAAAATTTTCAAAATGTCAAGGTTCTTCATCATTGCCTTTTGTGAGTTGTCAAACTCTCACAAATATCTAAAAATATCTAATTTGAGATCCATGCCTTTTTTTTAAAATCATAATTACATGTAACCTTATTAACTCAATTGGAGTTAAATTTAACTCACATAGGGTTAGTTTTTACTCATTCCATGCTTAAATCCTAACCTAACTCAACTTAGGAAAGAGTTCACTTTGGATTCTATAAATACAAGGCCTTACTGAAATGTAAGCTCTTTTGGTGTAATGTTATTATGATCAAATAGGTGTAAGAAGCTATAATAAGTATCATTACCATGATAATTTCATAATCCAAGTTAAGCCAGTTAGCCAAACCAAGATGTCAAGAAGAGGTGGAGAAAATATAACTTCATTGACAAAGATTTCTTGATGCATATATCCAAGCAAGCCACTTCAACAAGCCTTTTTGGAGATACAAGGAAGGTAAAAGTATGTTTTATTTTATTTTCTAGTTATTTTTTCATTGTATTCTTGTTACCTATGCTCTCCCTTGTGTCTAGGCTAGAGGTATTAGTGTTTAATATGTTTATTTTGAGTTTATTTTTTTAACTAACACTATACTAATATCCCCTTTATATATTCCTTGAACACACCTATCATCTGGAAGGAAGGTTAAGAACATAAGGGTAAATAATTGAGTGATATTTGTCAAGTGTACAAGACTAATTTAACAAATAAATCTAGATTGAATCATCTATAAATCACTTTAAACTTTAAATAACTAATTGATATGAAGTTTGATGTATATTAGGGTGTCACACTCTCCTTTTAATTGACTATATATAAATATTGTGCATAAGTTCAATAAATATCTATATGTAGCTATCTCTAATAGGTGAAAAATGTGTTTGTGTATTGTTATCTTAAATAGGTGAAATAATTATATCTATATTATGTTTTTTAATAGGTGAAATAATGAATTATAATGGTGGTAGGGGAGGAGGAGTTACTAATGACTGTAGATGGTACTTGTATGAAATTCCTAAAAAACATGACCACTTGATTATAATGTATATATTTGATACATTTATGTACGGATTTTATGTATCCAAGTAAATCCTAATAGTAAATTAAATACACATGTACTTGGTAAGACTAAGAATGGATTAACCATTATTGTTGAACTAAATTGAAGAGGTAGCACTATATGCCCAAGAGTATTTTGTGTATGTCCATAAAATGTTTTTATTATTATTGATGTATATTATAATTATATATTTACCCAAGAGTATGAAGAATTTTTATTGTACATGAATTTTATCTTGACTAGTTATTGATCATGACACTGTGTACAATCAAATTAACTAAGAATCATATAATGCATTAACCATCCTGATAGAAAATAAGAATTATGCACCATAATAATCATTATTTATAGTTTCCTTTTGATAATGAATATATATATTTTTAAGTTGAGATATAGACACACCCATATTGGTTACCTATGGTACTTGTGGTTGATATTATTAATGTGATTTTGATATCTTTGAAGTATGCATTACATGCTCATATATCTGATCTAAAGTTTGATGTTTTTTAATTGGTACCTATGTTTTTGTAATTATAGATATAAATTTAACATGGGATATGGTTTCATTTATTCCCATCCTATTAATTTGGAATGTTAATAAAATACCCTTGAAATTAAAACATAAATTTTTATTATCCTTATTTACTGTCGCTTCATTTGTTGTGACTTTGGTGGTTCCAAAATTGCATTTTATTTTGGAATAGTAATCTATGCAAAAAATAGTGTATTCAATGTCTTGAGTCCCAAACAAATCAATAAAAAAAGTATGTCCCATATCAAATCCATGTGCATGATAAAAATATTTCTCATTGTATTCCACACTTTGAAGAAATTTTATTGTATATGTATTATGTTGTTTCATATTATCTACAACAATATTTTCTCTATATGTGTTATTAATGAGATATTGACTGAAAATTGGTTTCTTCTCATGAATATTATTATATATATATATATATATATATATATATTAGTATTCATACGATAATATGTAGGATAATTTTAATAAGTGTATTTTTTATCGTGTATATTTTTCCATATGCAATAATCCTAATATATAAAAGTTGTATAAGTTTTTAGGTAATGCATAGCAATCATTATCTCGATGTCCACTTATACCATGATAAGTGAAAAATGGATTGAATTTTATGTATTCAAGATGATGAGGAGGATGATAAAAGTTAGGATGAAAAGTGATTAACTTATTATCCAATAATGTCTATATGATATAATGTGGTCAGGCTATGAATATGTCAAATATAAGTGTCTTCCTCTTATTGAAATTATATTTACTCACATTATGTGTGCTTTATCAAATAATTAGTTCCATTTATTTAGTACCTTAATTTTAATTGTTTACATTGATTCATCCATATTATGGTAGAATTTTATTAGACTTTTTAATTTTTGATGTTAAAGATGGTTCCACCCTTTTATTGGTAACTTCCTTATGGTGTGAATACGATCATTATATATTTTAATTAATATCCTTTTGTGTTGTATAAATAATATCACATGCAAATTTGAACACATCCATGTATAATTATAAAAAATAAGTATAAATTTTAATCATGAATATTTCTTCAAGTGGAAACAAAAGACCTCTTTTGAAGATGATTTTATTTTATAAATCCAAGAGTTGATAAGTTTTGGAATGAAAAGTAGTCTTAGAATAAAAAATTAAATCTTTGATAAGCTGATCATGGCCATGTTGAAAACGTTTTATATGTTCTAATTTGAATTTAAAAACTATGTGTTTGTGATAATCTAATAAAAACACATCTTCTAATATTTCGAAGATAGGTAAGCAGACACTAGGTAGACACTAAAACCATTCTAAGGAATCTCTTGTGAGTCTTATATGAAAATATTTTTTTGTAATGTATCTATCATTACCCCATTATAAAAAATAAACTATATATTGAGTTAAATAGATAACAAAGATCTCTATGACCATCAAAAAATGGTAGTATAGGTAGAAAAAACCTTTTGATATGGATATTTACCTATATATCATGTAAGGGATTTTATTAAAACAACATTACCATTAATATTAACATAACATGATCTATTTTACAAAATGATATCATGTAATTATCTTTAAAGATCACCAATAATATACATCATGGACACAATATGACTAGTGGGAATAATAGTGGCTTGAAAAGACTCACTCATGGGTTATAATTGAACATTTAATTTAAACATTGGTATGAGGGGATAAAGACTAGTATTATTTCATTATTTAAGATTGAATTTTGAGGCAAAATCAATTCCTAATTTAAAATAATTGCATATTATAGTATTATTATCTTATTATCACATTGAGTTTGTATAGGAGAAATAAACCACATTTCATCTCATTAGAATATTTAAGAGAAGAGTGAGAGTAATCACAAGTGATATTATCATGATAATCACATTATATGAATATAACATGAATAAATTAATGATATTTTCATAATATTAAATTACCATAAATTTAAGCATCTAGAACAATAATATCACCTTCTAAAGTTAGTTTGTCACATTCATTTCTATTTTTTTGATATTTCAAGAGCAAGGAAAGAAGTATCATTGGATATTTGAACATTATTTTCCATTTACAAGGAAGGAGAAATAATATCAAAATATTTTATATCATTAAACATGTCTAAATGATAATTTGGAATATCATATGTATCTACACCATCTACATTTTTTAAGAAAAAGAGGGATGAGTACTTTCATTCGTACTATTTTCCATTTCTATGCAAGGGATATATTTTTTAGTTTATTTTGATTAATATGGTGTAGTTCAGTAACAAATTTAAGAGGTAAAAGTGTGTTAATGATTTATTCTTCATTTTTGGATCCTTGAGATAGATTAAGGGAAATAAAATATTCATCATCAGTATGTTATTTATGTTTTGATATATGAAAATATGAATATAAGGGAGGATTAAATGATATTCAATTTTAAACTTATGAATTAGTGTTATCATTTTCCTCTTCACTATATTCTTCACTATTATACCAATCCTATTGAGTTTTCTTATCATACTCATAATAATAATCATATGTATCAGAATAATATTCCTTAGTAATGTAAGAAACATTAGTAATTGTACAATTGTGAGCATTAGAACATTCATTATCATAAGCATATCATATATCATTATTAGAGAGGAGGAAATACAAAGGATCAAAACCATTAAGGGTTTCATATTTAGAATCCATTTTATAGTTTTTGAACCAATTTAATGCAAATGTGATAAATACCAAGTATATTTCTAATAAAAAAACCAATCATACTAAGAAAGAAAGGATATCAAAGGGTGTAACTAGATAGGGTGTGTTTACCTTGTAGGTTCTTAGATATATTAATCTCATTCATAAATATTGAACAAGACCCAAAGGGAACTAACAATAGGGGATTCAACAATATTATAACCACACTACCCATCTCTACGTTACATTGAGAATAACTTCCTAGGGCTAACTGCTTAGTGGTTCACTATAAAAAATAAAATGGCCAAGAGGATTATTATGGTTAAAAAGTAAAAGAAAACTATACATTTAAGATGTATCAATAGGTATGTAGAAACTAGAGTATCTATATAGTGTTATCTAATAACTTGAGTATTGGATCAGTAGCCCACATACCATAAGTAGTATATAAGATCACTTTTCCAAAATAAAGGCTCACATGAGTTTTAAAATTTACAGAACATCATTTATAAAAATAAAGATAAGAAAAATGAAATTGAAATAAAAAATTGAAAACCAAATCAAAACAAAATATTTTTGTGTATGGAAATCCAAAAAATAATGAAACCCTAGGAAAAAATTAAAAAAAGCAAAAGCTCAAAATTATACAATTTAATAAATATCATTTACACTATTTTTGGCTTACAAAAGGAATGTTGTACAATATTGGTATAAAATTTTGAAAGATCAAAATTCTAAATGTATACATTTATTAAAATTTTCAATTACAAATTAATATAAAAACTTTCTATTTTTGAAAAAACACTAAAAAAATTTAACTTAGCTTAGATATATACTCCTAGCTAATTATCTTTTATATACAATATTGGTATAAAATTTTGAAAGTTCAAAATTATAAAGGTATACATTTATTAAAATTTTCAATTACAAATTAATATAAAAACTTGCTATTTTTGAAAAAACACTAAATTTTTTAACTTAGCTTAGATATATGCTCCTAGCTAATTATTTTTTTTATAAAATATTAGAAATTGACAACATACATAAAAATGACTATGTACAATCAGAGGTAGAATCTAAAGCTATTATTGGATAAGAGCCCACTCCCTCGATAATCATGTAGATCAATTGTGTTCATTATCTATATATTTTTTCTACATTGACAATGAGGAAATAATGATTGTTTCACATTTCGAACCTATATTTTTTAATTAGGATTATATGTTTTGATCTATTTGTGCCATGTGAAGTTTTTTATTTATCTTTGATTTAAAAACCTTAGGTCTTGTGAGAGATATAAAATTTTAGAAAATAGAAGGGGAGTGCAATGTGACAAGATTACCCCAATAAAACCATTGATAATTGACCACTACCTTTTTGTCTAAATACTCCATAGAGGGGATCAAGCCACATATAGTTCTCTCACATAGAGTTATTGTGAATTTATGCTCCTTAAATATATGTATGCAACTACAAATATGGATTTGATACTTGAAAATGACAATTATTGACTTGATTTTCAATGCTTTAGACTTGTCTTATGACCTCTCCTTGTGAATGATATTAAATTTGAGAAGAATAGGGTATATTTTATAAAGGTGTAATAGTGTATAAGTATTCAATATATAGTTATAATTTAGGAATAATAAATGAAATTTGACTATATTATGGTTATTTTTTTGATAATGTCTTTTATATGACTTATGAAACATGTGGGAAGATCCAAAAGAATATTTTAAATTTGGAAATTAGTCATTATTTGGCTTGGGGATAAGGTTTCTCTAGGTGAACAAGTCAAAAGTAGTAGACCTATCTAGCTAAGGCATATATGTATTTGAAAATTCAAGACAAATATCTTGAGAATGGCAGTAATCTAAGGATAATACAAAGAGGTTTGAGTAATAACTTAGAAGGTTATATGTAGAAATGATGGTAAATATAGGGTAAACCCTATTTATAGATAAATTCCCTAGAGGAATGGTGAATAATATCTAGGTATTTGAGTGTAAGTTGAGTGGTTTAGGATGTGACAATAATTATAATTATCAAATACCTATTACCATATTCAATTATCTACACTAAGCTAATTAAATTACTAGACATGAAAGTTTATGTAAGTTGATTTATTTTATATTTTATGTTTTCAGATGAAGATACAAGGAAATAGAAATAAAACAAAATAATTGATCATTTTATTTTATTTTGAAATGATAAATGAAAATACAAAGCAAACAATAAATATTTTTTCTCTTTTTTATCTATTGAATTTTGATTTAAAAAAAAGGAAATAAAAAATATTCTTAAGAATGGGTAAAGAGGATAAATATTTTTGTAAGCAAAACAAATATAAGTAAGAATCAATTTTAGGAAGATTTAGATTTGTAAAAAAATTATTTAAAACATAAATAAATGAAATGTACTTATTTTAATAGGGGTTTTATGGGTGAATGAAGATAATTGAGAAAAAATTGGATGATTTATTTTTTGAAAGGAGTAAGAAGTAACTACTTTAGGAAATCCTAAAATTTTTATATAAGCTTTTGAGGAATAAATTAAAATTACATGTACATGTAGTAATTACAAATTTTGAATAAATGAAAGTAAAGAAGAAAATAAAGAAGAAATTAAAACCTTGATACATTATGGAATGAAATGTATTTTATCTAATCTAATTACAATTTTTGAATCAATAAATTTAATATAAGGAAAAAAATTAAAATAGATAATCTCTAGCCTTGTCAAAAGTAGATGGCAATCATGATGAATCTGATTGTTGCAGTGCTCCAATCCTTAGGTATTGTCTCTAATGAAATTGCTTGATATGATCTATTAGAGTGTGTATCAATAAAATGATACAAAAATAAAAAATTTAGTAGGTGTGTGTATCTATAAAAAATGGTAGAGTAATATCTACCATTTCTTTAATTTTACCTTCTAAATTTCATCTTACATAGGTTTATTTGTATAAATGGGTTAATTTTTTCATGTGAGAGATAAAAATAATTGATTAGGATTTCATTATGAATGATTGGGACTTAATGATGTTTATTTGGATTTTAATGGGGTGATATAGGGTTAAATAGGTGAAGAACAATAAATATAATGCCAAACATGCAAAATGTGTGAAAAGATGCATTGTAAAAGCTAAATTCAAAAGTTCATGTAAGAGTGGTGAAACCACTTCTATGTTTAGGCAATAGTTTGACAATCATCATGATAGTTTTGTCATACATCATGATTTTTTTTGAATGGTTTATGTCTATTTTATACATATTTTACACTTAGGTAGGGTCTGGAAATAAATAGAAAGAGGTAATGAGATAGGGGAGGATCTGAGCATGTACATTATTACTTAAAGACTTTTTGGATCATTACCAAATAAGAAAAATATTGCACCATGGAAAAATTAGGTTTATACATATTTACCCATTGGGGAGATGTATTGTCATGATTTGGATAGGGTAGTTTTATAAGAAGAGGCACATAAAAATTAAGGTAAGGTTACGTAAAATTACCTCCTTTACCTATGTTGTGAAGTGAAGCTAGCCGATATGATTCATCACTTACAACTAAGAAGTTAGGAGTCAAATGTAGTATATTAAAAGGCTAAAAGCACTATTTAATCATATGCAACATAATAATACCTAGGGTACATGTAGGGGATGAGATAATACCTAGTTCATTCTATTGGAGGTAGAACTCAACAATGGGTGAAAAAGCTTTAGCCTAAAAATATGAAAACAAGAATTAAACATAAAATTAAGGAAATTTTTGAAAATTTATGGAAAATAAGAAAAAAATATTAAACATTGACTTTGGGTAAGGTTAATACCTAGTTTCTCCCATGATTATTTTCTTAAAACTCACAAACACATCAAAATATACAAGAAATAAAAATAGAGTTAACTATGCCAAAAGGTAAATATAGAATAAAATGATAAAATAAATGGTTACTATAAATAATTTATATTCTAAAATTGGAAATAATTTTCACTTTTAAAATCTATAAATTTTGAGCTTTGGCCCATGTGTAACTGGTTCACGATTAGAGATAGTTGATTCAGAGAACATGCCAAGAGGATGGTGGTATCACTAATAAGATCAAGTGGAGCACATGCATAGGTTAGTTTTCATGTGTTTCCTCTTAAATATTAGGTTTGATAGAATTGTTTGTAAATTTCTAATGAGAGATGAAATTTGATAAAAATGTAGTCAAAATGTTACTTATGGTTAAAGGATTAAATAAGTGTGTTTTTTTTAGTTTTTTAGTTTTTTGAGTGACATTTTTATATTGTTTTATGCATGTCTGGGATGCAATTGATGAAAACATCAATGTGAGGTGAAATTGATGGTATTTTTAGATTGGTTTTTATGCAACCACCTTAGTGGTTTTAGAAACACACAATATTTCATGCAATCAATGACACATATATATATATATATATATATATATATATATATATATATATATATATATATATATATATATATATATATATATATATATATAATAACAATTACATTTTCATCATGAAAGTTACATAATTACCATAATGATTATGTAATCACTAGTTCACAAAGACTAATAATCATGCAACCATCATGGTGGTTTCATAACCGCTCCTACATATAATGGAATTTTTTCCATAATTGGGGTTAAATTTATATTTTAGAAGCTTGAAATAATGTAAAACTATTTAATAGATTTAGGGAGGCTATGTGAGATGGAGTAGAGCCTGGGAAAAGGACTGGTTACCTTGAATTATCACTCTATTGACTCTATATGAGATGGTAATTTTATACCAAGCCAAAATTCAGAGGATTGATCAAGTGGGATTCATTTCCATAGTCACTTGATTGCTAAGTGATTTTTTACCTACTGGGATGAAAAAAATAACTTTATGGTTTCCATATATATATGATGAGTAATCAATCACCATAAAGGGTGTCTACTAAATTATGGGTTTTAAAGTGATAGGATACACATTGGTATTAATGAGGAAAAATGATAGAGCTTAGGGTAGGAGATCGGATGAATATTTATGATATGTTGACATACCTAATGTGGTTACAAAGTAGGGGGTGATATTGGCAGGAGTGAAGAGAGCTAAAATCCCTACAAACTATATGGCTATGATTGTCATTTTAGACTCATTTATAGTTAGGAACAAGGGAAAAATAATATTTTTGTATTATTTGGATCCCATTGTAAGGGACGTCAAGGAAAATGAGTGGAGGTTTGCATGGGATCAAGATGTATCATTAAAGAAATACAAGTAAATCAATAAGATTTTGAGATTAGGTTGTCAGTCTCTTAATGACCTAACCTTGATTATGATATAGGTATATGAGTTTAAATTTTATCATTTACTGATACTTTCTCTTTACAAAATCTTGTTGAGTTTAAATCTCTTTGAGTGCATGCCTTAAAGGGTGCATTAGGAAAGGGATGGGAAAAAACATTAGTGATTTTTAAGATTATTGGCCTCTATACCATTATCTAAACCCATTAAAAGTCACTTTTATCCATCTCCTTAATCAATTAAATCCCACTTATCCACTCCCCTTGCCAATTATCCTTCTAAAATATCCCTTAACTAAGAAGACTCCCTCATTCTTTTTAACCCTAATAAGTAATCTAGTTTGATCTTGTTAAGCATTAAGCACATGTTATGGAACTAAGTCAGCACTATCAACCTATTTTGAGACCTAATGACTACTTTTCATGCCTTAAAAAATTAAGTTGATTGATCTTATCAGCTAAATTATCAAAAGGGTTTAGGGTCAATCCTTGGATATAAATATCACATTCACTTCAATCCAATAGATAGGAACACTCTTTTTCAAATTTCTAGAACTTTTAATTCTACTAATTCTACACTTGAGGAGTCATTTATTAGGATTTTTCCTTGGAAACAAGATAACTTGACACATGGGAAAGCCTTGGATGTAAAATAGGAGTATTTTAGCTTAGATTTGATTTCTATAGTGTGATCCATATAAAGCCACAATAAACTCTTGCAAAGAACCATTGGCCAAGGAAGAGATTAAGTAATTATAGGTTTAGCCAAATCTAAGTATTTATAAATTTTACTCTTTCATTTGGTAGATTAGATATTACAAAAAGTAATAGGTTGAATGTTTTACTCCTTGCTTAGAATTACCTCTACATTTGCTTGTGTAGAGTTTTCCTTTGCTTATTATGTTTTGTTTTATTAACTGTCCCCCTTTATGGTAAAATATCTAGTTATCACTAGATTATTTTCTCTTATTTCTTGTATTGTAGTCCTAGTTAGGGTTATTATTTAGTGTTACTTGGCCAAAGGATTTAGAACCCTCTTTTGTAGTTTGTTGTGATAAGAGATCCCTTAGATAGGTTTAGAAGATCTATATTGGTCATGTCCCCAATATAAATAGCTATGTAATGAGTTTTTGGTGAGATTACCTTGTCTAAGCTTAAAATTCATTAAATATGACAAGTTCCAGATTGATTTGTTATTTTTGGGAATAATGGAGTTTTATTCTTATTTAATAAATAGGTTTGTGTAGGAGAAATTAGTAAATAATATACCTAATTAAAGATACTAAATTGTGAAATTAAATTTTAATTAGACATTTTCTAAAAATAGTAGTTAGAGAGAAAAAATCAAACTTAGCTAATTCTAGACTATTTTGACTGAGATAAGATCTAGGAATTTGTGTGTAGGACTGGCACAATTTCACAAATAGGATCCTAGACACAATTTTCTAATTAGACAAGGGCACTAAAATTTGATACCCTAGGATATGGTTTTATAGTCTCTCCCCAGCACTATTATCTTAAGGGTTTACTCTTTTTTTATTTTATTCACTTGCTTAGTATGAGCCTATGTACCAATTTTTAGGTCCTCATTGTCAGTAGAGCTCCTTGTAGAGATAATAATTCATGTGTTTGTATCTTCTATGCAATTGAAATAATATTTCGAAAAGTGGGAAAAGGGGTTAGTGTGTGTAAGATGCACTGGATATAATTCACACCCCATGTATGGGTACACATCTTACATACCAATACTCTAAAGGGGGATCAAGCCATATGTAGTTATCGCTTTAAGAGTGCTTCATGAAATAATAAATGAATTTTAAGAAATATTAAAATTGAGTATGATTGGGCTAACTAAGAACTAGTGTAAGGACTTAAATTGGCTTGAAAGTGTATAGGCTAGATATATGTAGAGAACAAGGAAGATTGATTAAGTGGTCTTACTTGTATTCTTGCTTTCTTGAATGATATTTTCCAACTATTTAAAAATGATCTTTGAATGGGCTTTTGTATGGATCTATTGGTCATGGGTTAGATGAAACTAGACTAGTCCAACACAATAAAAAAGATGAATCAAGGTAAAGAGGTAACTTGGGCTCAAAATGTGATTGGAAAGGAGCACTAAAGGGGGACACCCAAATGGTCCAGTACTATAGTCCAACTTTGGGATTATTTTTTTCAGTAGACAAAACCTAGGGGGATGGATTAGTCAAGAAAAGTGAGTCCTATCTTAGCTAGAATTAAGTTTGGAAGGCCACAAATGATTAGGAATCAGTGAAATTAAGCCTATAAGGGTCATGAGAGTAATAAATAAGGACACAAGGATTGGGTATCTTTAGCCATCCTCAAGTTACCAATTTTTGTATTTTATATGAATACATCCCCCCCCTTTATTCTAGTGATGCAATAAAGTGAAATACTAGTATAAAGGAAAATAGAAAGTGTACATAAACTTAACTGCAAATGTGAAGCTCATGAACCTTATGTGATGCTAAGTAATGTTGGATAGTGCATAGAGAGCACATTTTGTAAGTGTGAATCTACAAAATGAAAAAAAAGAGTAGATCAATTCTTATTATATGTAATATAAAACAAGAACATACAAACTTAAGTCAGAGAGAGGAAGAAAAAGGAATGAATACACCTCACCAAGTATGTGAACCAATACAAACCTATTGTCATATTGAATAAGGTTGAGTAATATTGGATGCATTGGATGATACTATACCAAAATTTATATCACAAATAGAGTTAAGTGCTTAATTACCTAGAAAATTCCCAAAGAGTGCAAATTTTATCCCTTTGGCTCCATCATCACATACTATGTGAAACTATATGATTGTGTGTGACAATCAATTTCTGGACTATGTGTCCAATCCCTATGAATAGGTGTCTTGAGAATGAAAAGGCTGGCCCTTTGGCTCCATCATTGCCCTATGAAGTGAAGCTATGAACTGATACTGGTATGAAGAAGTATGTCATATGAGATTGATTTTGAAGCCTGTGAATTCTCTAAAAATGTGGTGTGGATAGTTGAATGTGTGAAAAAAACTAGAATAGTATTGGCCAACACAGAAAAGATGGAGATCAGGCTTATATGAAAGCCACTCTAAAATGATGCTAACCAACTACAATTGGAATAAGGCACATAACTACTAAGAATGTCTGGGTAATGCTGAAAACTAAAAGAAAAGAAGCAAAAGTGCTATGTAATCTACCCCCAATCACTAGTGTTTGAAACATGGATTATAATCTATAAGTTATACCAACTACCATATCTAAAATTGGAAGTGAATACTAATCATGTCATGCATGATTCCCCCTATGTCAAGATTATTTGAGAAAACTATACTAAAAATTGATGATCTAAACTAGTCTAATTTTACAAAATTATTGTTGAACCTACCTTTCTACCTACTTTTAGAAAACCTAGTTTTTTCTATTTGGATAAGCACACCAAAAATAGACACCCTAGTGTCCATCACTATAGTCCAGCGTTGGTGCTATTATCCTAGGTTGAAACTGATAACTGTTCTAAAATCTTTACTATTTTACTGCTTAGTTCTGAGTGGTTTGATGACTAGTTGCTATTTTAGTTGTTCTAAAACTAAATTTTTAAATTGATAGGAGCTCCGATCTTTATAGTAAAACCCTTATTTGTTGCTCCCACTTCTAAGGGTAGGAATAGGTACCTTGTAATGACTACCTTTAGAAAAAGAAGCCCTATAAGTGTGTTAAGCTAGAAATATACATGATATATTAATGATAATCAACAAGATATCTTAAGTTATAAAATGGTTTGATTTGAGATATTGTTAGATCAATAGGGATATGCTTAGATAGATGTAATAATGTAATAGCATGTGCAATGTACTAAAATAGAATTGAAAGTGTTAGTTATTAGTTTTTTATTTGTTTTTTGGAGGGATGGAGCATGATGTCCATCATGGCATCCAAGAAAATAAGAAACAATGCATGATATGGGTCATGGCATTACAATAATCAAAGATGTAATCAAGAAAACAAGCACTCAAAGAAAGAAGAAAAAAGCATATAAGGGTAGATAAGGGGCCACACAAATAAGGGACATGGGCACATGTCATTCAAATTGGAAAGCAAGCATACAAGACATGTTCAAGTTCCACATATACATACAAGTGAAACAAGAAATGTTGTCACAAGGGCCACATGCACATAAAAGAGTAAAAGCAAAGGACATTGGAAAATATCCTAAGGCACACACATGAATAAAACCAAAGGACATTATAAAATGTCCTAAGATACATATATGAGACAAGTAGTAAATGGAAATACAATTCAACAAGCTACACTAAGTAAGAAGAGAAATCATGTGATAACTAGAAAGATAAAATCACATCTAAGTAATCAAAACAAGAGTGAAAGTATGAAAGACATGTTTAGTACAAGACTAGTTATATTCTAAGAGATACACAAGTGCTAGATATTAGTGAAATGTTATTATAGTAATCTATGTGATCTAGTAAGTAATATACATCAACATGATAACTTGGAGTGTTTGGTGTAGGAATGACATAACTTGGATGGTGTAGTCATGTATATGATGCCCCCAGTGGGTATGTATATTGATACGTGTCTTGAATGTAGAAGTAGAATTCCCCCTTGATGGGTAAAGTGAAGCAGTCAAGTAGATGGATGTCACTACACACACTCAAATAAGATAAAGTGAAGTATTGTAATGTAGATAAATTGACATAAAATAGCATGAAATAGAAAATGTAAGTCCTAAGATGATATTAGCAATGTAAAACATGGATGATGCATACAATCAATTTTTTTTTGGTGTTTTGACATTTTTGAATGTTTTTCAATTTTTGAAATGTTATATTATTTTTGTATTTTAGAATTTTTTATTATTTTTGTATTTTGGAATTTTATATTATTTTTGTATTTTGAAAATTTTCAACTATTTACAATTAATCATAGGAAATTTACATATTATCAAGCATAAGAGACAATGTATAAGTAAGGCTGAGAAAAGATGATACTAACTAATGAGTCTCATAAGAGACTCCTTATCATGTTGTCCTATATCAAGAAGAAGGATCATCCATGATCTTCAAGGATGATGGAAATGCTAAGACTATGGCTCTAAAAGTTGTGTATATTGTAAATGCTTTGAAATACCTATAGTGGAAATTTATTGTGGGGTCCCCTATAACATTGAGAATTAGATGTAACTGTGGGGCTCTTAAGGACCCATATAGTGGTAGGAGAAACTCTTTGAATATGTGCTTTGTGTGTAGAGGCATTAGACCTCAATGATATTACCATGGGTGTGAATATTCTATTTGGAAGTTATCTAAAATTCTATAACTATGGTTTCTCTAAAAGAGGCCTTTGTGGAAGTGTATGAACTCTCTTTGCTGGCAATGAAGGTATTGAATGTAGCTAAATCTAGAGGAAGAAATTTAACAGGTGGAGGAGCTAAAATTATATCAAAAGGGGTACTAGCTTAAGTGACAAAGTTATAACCATGGTTGTAATCAACCTTTCTATCTTCATAAACTTGGGTGATAGCATGTACCACATGATCTACTATAGGCATAGAGTTGGTAGTAGGTGCATGATGAAATCTAGATAAACCAAGTTTAAAGAGAGGAGGGATAAATATAATCAATAGTGTTTTCTTGTGTTTAGTAGTGATAGGGAGATGATTCAAAAGTATCCAAATATTTATATATATCTAAGTAGAAACCATGTATAACAATATGACTATAAAGAACATTCCACATGATAGATATCAAGTAAGGGATAAAGAGCATATAATTGTGCACTAGTGCATAAATTTTTTTGACATATGTTATGGCATTTGTAATGTGTTTAGCATGATAAACTTAAAATTTTCTCCATATGATGGATAGAAAGCATGAATTTTTTCATGAATGTATAGAAATTTTTGGCATGTAACATAACATTTTGAATGAGTTTAGTAAAATGGAGTTGGTAATTATTTCATATGAGCAAAAAAGAATATGTAAAAAGAATTTTAAAATTTTGTGCATGTTTGGAAATGAATTTTGTAAGATAATCCCATATAGTGAAACATAAGCATGAAATGCAAAGGATGAAGCTCTGTACTAACATATGGTAGAATTCATCATTCATGTAAATGATATGGCCCATTATGGTTTCCTTGTTATTTGCAAGAAATGTAAGAAAAATTTACACATAAGTGAGAACTAGGTTTTCAATTTGATTACAGATGTAAGGTGATATCTCAAGAAGCAAATTAGTGATATTACATAAAACTAGATATTTGACAATAATATTTTTGAAAGGTACTATAAATTTTTAAAAATTTAATTGAATTTCTAAGTCAAGTATGCAAGTAAAAATTTAGAAATTTATGGGAGAGTGTTTGATTTAATGGGAGGTAGTAGATGAAACAAGGGTTATGAGAAATATATATATATATCAAATTACTATGAATTTTTGAAAATTTAAGTGATTTTTTTATTTTAATATGCAACTAAAAATTCAAAAAATGATTGGAAATTTTCTAGGAGTTAGTTGATGAAACTAGGGTTCGAAATAAATTTATTTCAGAATCTATTACAAAATTTTAAAATTTGAGATAAATTTATGATTTATATGTGCAATAAAAAAATTAGGAAATTATTGGATTATAACTAGAAAATTTAGAAATTAATGGGAAAAATCAACTAATAATTTACCCTAGGGTTTCTAGGCTTTCAATGCAAAATTTGAATTAAGTCAGGTTCACCAAATGATTTATTATTTTAAGAAATAATGGAGTTTTATTCCTATCTAATAAACATGTCTAAGTAGGAGGAATTAGTAAATAGTATACCTAATTAATGCAACTGATTTGTGAAATTAAATTACAATTAGACGTTTTCTAAAAATAGTAGTGAGAGAGAGAGAGAGAGAAAATCAAACTTAGCTTATTCTAGACTATTTTGACTGAGATAGAGTCTGGGAATTTGTGTGTAGGAGTAGGACACTATCACAAATAGGATCCTAGAATTCATTTTTTAATTAGATAGGAGCACCAAAACTAGACACCTTGGGCTCTAGTGCTATAGTCCCTCCTTGATGCTATCATCTTAAGGATTTAAGATTTTTGGGTTTTGTTTGCCTACTTAGTGTGAGCCTATATACCAATTTTAAGGTCCTCACTATCAATGAATCTCCTTATAAAGTTGATTATTCATGTTATTTTATCTTCTATGCAATTAAAAAAAACTTTGGAAAATGGGGAAAATGGGTTAATGTGTATAAGATGTACTGAATGTGCTTCATACCCTGTGTGTGGGTACATTGCCTACATACCAATACTCTAAAAAGGGATCAAGCCATATGTAGTTATCCTTTTAAGAGTGGTTGGTGCAATAGTGAATGAAATGTAATAAATGCTAAAACTAAGTATGCTTGAGCTGACTAGGAACTAATGTAACGACTTTAATTAGCTTGAAAGTGTATAGGTTGTTGTATGGAAAGAGTAAGGAAGATTTTTTGAGTCGTCTTGCTTGTATTTTTGATTTCTTGAATGATATTTGCCAACCCTTTCCAAATTATCTTTGAATGGGATTTTATATGGATCTATTGATCATGGGTTAGATAAAACTAGACTAGGCTGACATAATGAACAAGAAGAATTAGGGAAAAATGGTAAGCTAGTGTCAAAACATGATTAGATAGGAACACTAAAAGGGGGACACCCTAGGGTCTTATGTAATAGCCCATATTTGGCATGATTGTCCTAAGTAGATGGGACCTAGGGGTATGGATTAGTCATGAAGAGAGGGTCTTGGCATAATTAGGGTCAAGTCTAGAATGTCACAGATGACTGGGAATTAGTAAAAGTAAGATTAAGAGGGTCATGAGAGAAAGCAAGAGGGGACTAAGGATTGGGTTTCTTTAACTATGCTCAAGTTAAAAAAAATTATATTTTATATGACTACATATATCTATCATAATTTATTTCATACATTCAACCCTTCTAATTTCTTTTCATTTTTAATTATAGTCAACTAGATTGAGCCTATCAATCTAGATTCACATTGTGTGTGTAGGTTTATTCTATATGAAATCAAAAATGCATCATGTCTATAAATCAATAATAGCTTGAAGAATATATAACATATATACACTTATAATTGGGGATACACTTATTAAGTGGGAGCATGACCAATATGGGGATCTTTTAGACCTGATTAAGGGATCACTTGTCACAACATATCATGTTAGGAAGGGTTCCAAAGATTATAATATAACACAATCATACAAGAAACCTAATAGAGTCCTAAGGTTTAAAACATTCACTTATTTTAATAATAAGAAAGTAAATCTAATCTAGTGCACACTAAAGCTTATGACATAAATTAGGGTTTAGAAATAATAAAATAACTAAACTAAACATGTATTAGAAGACATATACTCTCGTCAATGTATAAAAAATCCTAATACATGTGAAAAGAATACACATTCATTATCTATCTACTCTTATAAGTAGAAATAAAGTTAGGAATACTTACCTTTGAAGATGAAATTGTCGAGCCTCAATCTCTCCCTTAGCCAAGGTGTTTCACAAGAGATTGTTGTGGTATGTAAGGAGAGAAAAGATAAATCAGTTCTAGGATGCATAACCTATCTAAGCATTCAAAATAATTATCTAAAATATAAGATCTATATCTCTAAAGAAAGTATGGAACCCTAATATTTATTCTTAAAGTAGAATAGTAAATAAGTAGATGTTCATTCACACTTCTTCACTTTTTATTTTTCTCTTATGAAATGGTAGGAAATGAAATTGTATATATAGGTTGATCTTGATCCAAATCCTCCTAGAAACATCAGTTGTATAGGGTTGAACTAGTTAACCCAGTGTGTTTTTATGGATAATTCACTAGGTCTGAGCTAGGTCAGCCAAAAGGCTAACAATCTAAGAAATTGAATAATGCCCCTAAACTATATTGAGTCAACCTAGTTGACCTAGTACATTAGACTATACAAAAGGGTGTTAATGTAAGAAAAGGATGGATGGAAAGAGTAAAATATTGGAATAGGTAGGACTATGAAGAATAATCTTAGCGTAAATGGTTTTAGGAGACAAGTGTGTAACTGACAAGTGGCAAAAAGGACAATAACCTTATGAAGCACTGATGGTCTACCCACCCCTTTCTTGATGCACCCCTTAAGGAATGCACTCAAAGAGATTGAGACTTGGTAGGTTCCTACAAGATACAAAGTGTCAGTAATCAATAAAAGCTTGAAAATATCATGTGTATAAATATTCCTTAGTCAAATCTCATCACGTGTCATGTAAGTGTAACATGGGATAGTGCTTTAGGATAGAACATGATAACACATAATGTTGATGCTAAGTAAAGTGTAGTTAGTAGTAAAATAAGATAAATGAAGGGAATGAATTGAAAAACACATACCTTTAGCTTACCTTAGTGTCATAGATAAATAACTAGACTATAAGAAATGTGAAGGTGTCTAATGTAGAAAATAATAGATGAACTTGTAGAAGTTAGCACAAAAAATAGCCAAAAATTAAAAAAAATAGAATATAGGAAAATGGTATTGTAAAATATTCTCTACGTCATCAAAAATTTTAACACATTTTATGATTTTGAAAATGGATGAGTAGAAATAAATATATAAGTAAAACAAGGAATTTGAAAGATAATAATTGAAGAATTTGAATTACTAAAAGTGTTTTTAAATAAGGTAAAAGACAAGTCATTTGTTATTTTGACTTGTGAGAGAGGGAAAAAGAGATCTGGAGATAAAACAAGTTAGTATGGTGAGGAGATGATATGCTAGATAGGGAGATGCTCTAGAGGTGGCAACATGTGCACTATAGGTATGTAACTAAGAATCTCAAACTAGTTTTTGAAATTTGTATTGAATTAAGTGTATTTTATGAAAAATTGAATTTTATGAAATTCTAGATGTCAAAATGAAACAAAATTAGATTTTAGGGGTAGAAAATATGAAGATGAAAAATGGGTTTAAAGGGTTTAGGAAGAAAGTGAGAAAATAACACCTTTTTAGGAAATTGCAAGGGATCATCAGGAAAAAAGCATTGGGTCAACCTAGTCAACCCAGTAGGCTAGAAATGAGAATAATCCATAGTGCCAACATAGTAGGTATGGGTCAACCCTATACATTCTAAAATCTAGAGGCTTAGTTCAGAGTTTCTAGGTGGTTTGAAAGGTCTAGAATGGAAACTCAACACTAGAGAGGGGAACAGAAGGGGGTTGACTCAGATTTTTGAGTCAACAAGGCAAAAGATAGGAAAATTTGGTCAAATTAGTTTGACCAAAGAGATAGAATGATACAAAAAAGCATGTAAAATTTGAAAAAGACATAGAATGGCTTGAAATGACCAAGTAAGGTAGATAAGGATCAAGTAGGCTAAAAAAATAAAAATAAAAATATTTTTAGGCTTGTTTTTGCAAAAAATTAATTTAAAAAGAATGTATTATGATTATAAATGACATGGAGAAATTGATACATCCTTTGTTATTTATTGGGTACAAGGATGATGAAGATTTTGGAGACTTATGGATGCAACATGGTTACCACAATTGTTTGGTAGGTTTTTAGATGGAGATAGGGATAGACTAGGATTTATAGGTCTAGGTAGGACAATTGATATGTGTTGAATCCACCTCAGTGCTAACCCATTAGTCATGTTCCTCAATTTTTGGGAGTGATTGATTAACAAATTTAGATGGGAGGTGGATGGGGTAAGTATAGGTGGCTATCGTGTTAAAGGATGTCCACGTTATCTTGGGGATACCTACACTAGGAGAGTAGGTGACCATAGGGATACCAAATATCCTAAAAGAGAGGAGAGCCTTAGAGATGTGGGATACAAGCTCAGAGATGATATTACTAAGTAAGAGAGTAATGTTTGATATCTAATCATAATAGATTTTGGACATCTAAAAGGATATGATAGGTCTTGTGACACAATGGGTTCTTTGTCATAAGTTAGGTGATAAGGTACCATTGTTTTTGGTAGCCTTGAGTAGGATGATCTTGGAAGAGTGTGTTTTATATGATCTAGGCTCTGTCATCTAGGTCCAACTAGTACATGATATGTATGAGATGTTGGCTAAGGGGTAGAGGACCATCAAACTGATCATATTATTCATAGCTTGGATATATGAGAGATTTTCTATGTATTATTTGGCTAGGTTTCCCCATGCAGTTGATGATAGGTGACCTTGGGTACAAAGATGGAAAGAGGACTAGGTAGGACAATCCATGACCCATATGATAGTGTTATAGTTAGTGAGACATGTAAACATCATGTGGTAGCCATATGAGTACATAATATCTATATCAGCAAGTTAGGACATAGTTATACCAATGATAAAGAGGATAAAGGTTGTTAGACACTATTTATTATGGAGAGAGCCACTTCTAGTGTCATGGGTACCAAGGTAGATGGGCCTAGCTCATATCATGACATAGATACTAATGACCAAGTAGTGGGATTGGAATGTGAGGGAGCCATGAGGGAGGAGAGGACTAGGACCAAAGATAGTGAGGTTGAAATTGAGGCCACATCAAGAGTGACCATAGACTGGTCGAGCATGATGAGGAGCTAAGTAGAAGGATAAGGATGTATAGGTAGAGATACCAAATGTACCATTACTAGCTCTATAGCAAGATGAGAAGAAGCCACCAAGGACACAACATCGATGGAGGTAGGAGGAATAAGAGAGAGTGGAGATTATTTCCATCCTAGATGAACCCATAGGTTGAAATAGACATGAGCCATAATATTTAAGTTTGATCTAAGGAGGTGACCTATAGAGGAGGTGTTAGGAGGTTAAATAGATGGGGAGAATTTTATAGGTGGTTACATAGATGGTGAGACCATAGTAGTTGAGACATAGAAATATAATAAAATATGGTTGAATACTTTTGCTTTAAGTTTTTATTTAAGAGTAGAGATAGATAGATATTTTGAGATATATAGTGATCTAATATCCATCTGGTGTTATTTTTTAGATGTAGTTAAGGATGTAGAGGAGTGATGGGGGTCCATAGAGAGGGGATCATTCCATGACATATTGGATGAGACTATATAGGCATATGACCCCATGATATTAGAGGATCTAAGTGTACCATCTGCCCTACCTCAAGTGAGCTAGTTTAGATTTGTTATAGAGGTAAATAAATAGATACAGGCATGGAGAGAGAGAGAGAGAGGATGTAGCCACTAATAGTGATGGGTGTAGGGGATCTATAGGCATGGTGGGCCCTAAAATATGAAAGAGCTACACATAAGTAGTGTAGATGATAGAGATTTGGACTCAACTGGTAGAGTCATAGGTGTAGGTAGCACACCTATAGGGACAGGTAGAGGGTTTGAGATCCTAGACAATCTGCTTACAATGTATTATTCAAATGAGTTAGACCAAGGCCTTAATAGGAAGAAAGGATAGGCCATGGGATAGACAAGATGAAGCCCAACCATAGAGTTAGAGAATTGTATAAAATTGTATTAAACTCAAAAGATATATATATGGATCATTTTGGCATATTATTGTTAGATGTATGTCTTGTCATTATTGTGTTTGTGTGTTAATTATGGTTGAGGTTATGGATGCTTATGATATATTTATTTATATCACTTATATTTATCTATATTGTATATGCTATAGGAAATATATGAGATGTGGTTTCTTTTCTAGAATTATGAAAACACATGCATGGTTAAAATGAAATAGGCAAAAAGGACTTGGAAAAATATAATCAATCAAGAAAATGTACTACACACTATTTCAAGCTAGGAAATGTTTAATAACAAGAAATTACCAAATATAAGGAATCAAGAAATGGAAAAATAAGATGGTAAAAAGGAATTTGTTTATAAACCAATGTGAAAGTTTTTAACACCAAATTAAAAAAAGTAAAATCATACTAATATTGCATTGGGAAGTATGACAATAATGTAATAAAATGGAAGGTATGTAAAAGGGCATAAAATGGTAACAAAAATAAATTAATTAAATCAATCATACTAATTCATGCTGGGAAGTATGAAAGAAAAACAAAATTATAAAAGTTTGATCTTAAATTGACCATACTAATTCAAGCTAGGAAGTATGAAAAATTCAAGAAATGGTTGTAATCTTACACTCACTCAAAAAATAAGAAGATAAAAAGATGAAAGAAAAATGAAGAAAGAATAAAACATACTAAATCAAGATGGAAAGCATGTAAAATGAGGTGTAACTTAATAATCGATTGAATCTTATCTCAAGTTTGAGAAATGTAATTTGCATGGTGACTTTGGTATTGGAAAATATTTGAGGAGATCTGGGTCCTATCCATAATCTTACACTACAAATCAATAAAGAGAACACTAGTGGGGTGGACTAAATAGGAAAAAATTAGGTAATAAAGGATGTGGGAAATAGGAAATAAAAGATGGTAATTTGTTAGGGTGGTTGTGTCTTATCCATGGTCTTATAATACAACTCACAAATGAAATCACAAGGGGAGTGATCAGTAAACAAAATAATATTTCTCAAGAGGAACTATAAGGGATATAAGGAGTGAAAAAGGGAGTGTAAAAATCAAGACTTAGGCATTTTATGAGAATACCTTAGGAGGCAAGAGGCATAATAAGAACATGAGAAGACACTAAGTGACTAGTGGTCATCTCTATATAAAGGAAACCTATTCTCTATAGACACAAAGCTTTGTATGAAAATAAGTGTGATACTAATATCAACTCATGAAGCTAAATTGGTAAAATAAAAATAAAATGGACCTACCTTCCCATGACATGTTCTCCATTCTTTAATACCCCTTATAGAGCCATCAATCTACTATAAAAACTAGGTACTTGTGAGAGAAAGTAGTTAGCACTGAAATATTGTTTTATTCTCCTCTTCTAATCTACTACCCTACTTTACCCCAAAGGACCTTGACTCTACCATGGGGCCAAATGTGGAGTTTGAGCTTCAACTAGAAGAATTATATGTGATTTAAATGACATATTCTAGTGTGATTAGAATTTGAAGAACATTTTTGCCTTTTGATATCATTACCTTTTATTTAAATGATTTGTCTTTTCACTTTTTTTTGAATGATTATTAAGATTCCTCCTCCATATGGATTTGGAATGACCAATCATGAGAGAGATAATGATACACATGAATTAGCTATAGGCTAAGGCTAAATGAATCTAAGTAACTAAATAAAAAGACTAACTAGGATACTTATGCATGACAATGAACTAGCATGTGATCTAAAGTATCAATAGTGTAATTGTTTAGTTTGTAGAAAAATGAAGAAGGGAAAAATGATATCCAAAGTGGACTGGTAAAAGGAAGTAATAATGATATAGATTGTTTGCTAATTGATCACATGGTAAAGGGAGATAATAACCAAAGGGGATAGGGTTTGTATAACCAAGTCACCATGACAAATTAGCTATGACAAAGAGGGATAAGAAAGAAAAATAATCAAAAGATATAAAACATAGAGTTTTGACAAAAATTCCTAGGAAAAAGAGAAAGTAATGATAAATAAAATACAATCATATGAGAATATAGATGTTAAGATAAACAAGATATAGTACAACAAGTAATAAATCATGATATAAGATAAGTATAAATTTGACATAGTGTCGAATGACATAATAGATAAAAATAATATTAGAGAACATGTCCAATTAAATATATAAAATGTGAAATCACCATGTAAATGTTCATAAATACTAGTAAATATTTACACACATTATCCAATACATCAGATAAGTCTTTATGAATTTGGAGATGCACTACTACTAAAGTTTCATCAATGTTTAATTAATACTAGGAAAATACTTCTTTTATGATCTTCTCAACTAAAAAAGTAGGAATACTCAATGGACCATGCTAAGGATGAAAATTAGGCAAAGGATGGTCATGAGAATGTGTGGGAGTAATATCTACTAGAGATGAAATAATCACCATTAGAGAAGAATCCATAGGTGAGGGAAGGCACATAGGTGAAGGAATCATAGCTAGAGGCATAAAAATTTGTGAAGGGACCATAGGAATGGATGGAACCATTTGAGGTGGAGCCATGGGAGAAAAAGGAGAATAATTATTATAAGAATGACCTATGAGAGGAGTGGTAGAAGGTTTGGGAATGGCTATAAGATGGTCTTTAAGATGTTGTTGGAGGATGTGATAATGATTAGTATAATGGGCACCACATAGATGCCATAGACAATATACCTCACCATACTTGGGTAGATATATAGGAAGTACCTTAGGGGGAGGTTTGGCTTTATTTGATGATGGAGAAGAAGGAAGCAAGGTATCAACAAATTATCATAAATTATGATAATGGGTGGAAGAATGATTATCTATCCCATGGAAGCAATAGATATGCTTTTGAGTGGTTTTAGTATAAGTACTCATAAAAGGAGGTATAATAGGATTGAAAGATGTCAAAGAGCACTTGTTAGCCCATTTGGTGGGAAAAGGAGTCATCTTAGGCAATGGAAGCAAACCATCACCAAGGAAGGGTGATGATGAGGGAGGAATGGAACTAGGCTCAATGGAATTAGAAGTAGGGATAGGCTCAATAATAATAAAAGTGGAAACATACTCAACTATAATAGGAGAAAGAAGAGGCTCAACTATAGTAGGCACTCTGAGGGAGGGTCAGGATCTATATAAGGTCTAAGGAGAGATTCACTAACCTTAGGGATAAACTATATAAGAGGGTCAATGTACCTAGACAAGTGGTAAGTCCCAGTCATAGCATGATCCATGAGCATAGTCTTACATGGCTCTTAAAAAAATAAAAGTGTTAGCACCATCTCTACCCTATAATAAAGGGGAAAAATACAAAAATTAAGAACTATAAGTGAAGGAAAATGATAAAATGCATGAAAAGACTCAAGAAAAAAAGAATGATAATGGATGATATTGACATCATAGGCTTGGATAAGACCACATAATAATGGATCATCTAAGGAATAACCATCATTGTAATCTATGGTGTGAAAATTAATGACATACGTATGGATAACCTTGTCATCTAATGAAGCATGGTGAATATAATGCCTAGTCTTGGTCAAGACTATAAGAATGTCATCATAAGGAGGTTTACAAGAATGAAGTTGTAAGGAATCAAGAAGCTATGGGATGTGATGAGGTGATAGACCAAAAGTTTTAATATTTAAGTTAATCTCATCATGCTCATAATCATTAGTATCTAAGAGGTTAGGAGGAATGTTACCAATGAGCTCAAGATGCCGATTTTAACTTTGGGTTGAGTTAACAAGAAAGTTGAGATGCTGAGACTTATGAAATGGAACACTAATAAAAGGCTCAAGAGTAGGAATCTTGAAGATACCATGATCTTGAAATTGTTTGGAATTTCAAGGGATAGTGTCACCCTAAATCCTATAAATGTTTCCATTATGAGGAAAATTAACACATTGGTAAGTAGAGGAAGTAATACCTCTCATGTTATGAGTCTATGGCCTACCAAGTAAGATGTTATAATAAAGAGGGAAGTTAAATATAATCACCTTCATATGGATGGTGATAGGTGGGCTGATAATGGGAATCCACATGCAACCTAGAGGAGGAATTTTCCTTCTATCATATCCTTGGCATATGTTACATGTAGATTTAAGATTTCATTTAGAATATCCAAGAGTCTTAATGAAATAAAGAGAAGTGACACATGTTTAATAACCCTCATCAATAAATATATGTTTGACTTGGATATCATCTATTTGGATGCTAATGAATAAGGGAGGATCATCCACATGAAATAAAATATCATTTGGAATCATAAAAGATATTGGAAATCATAGAGAAAGAGAAGTGTCTATAGTTTCATCAACCTCAATATAAATCTCTTCACATTTTTGTAAAATACTATCTTTAAAACCAAATAAATTAGCCTCCCATCTTGCTAGGGGAGGATGAGGGGAATTCATCTTGAATAATAATTTCATCAGGTAGTTTTTATGATGTGGGGAAGTCATCATAATCTCAATAAATAAAATTTAGGATGGGAAATTAGTGAGTTATATAATGGGATCCCACTCATCATATCCCATAATAATGGTGTTATATAAAGGTAGATAATGATTAAGGAGATCTTTGAAAGGAAGACTCGAAGTGCATTGAAATTTTTATTGATAAAAAGAAGGAGGTTTAGAACAAGGTTGTAAATCATGTGGAGATGAAGAATTAGTTCGTTCAAGTTGATTTTGAGAATTAGAAGAAGTGTTAGTAGAATCTTGGTTATCTTTAGTGTTGAAAGATGATGGAAGAGTGGTAAAAATAGTATGGGATGTGTTATCGAAGGGGGAATAAAAAATTGGGTTGTTAAAATTAATAAGGTTATATTTTACCAACTCCTTAATATGAGTTGGAGAAGAATCTTAGACAACATGAGATGTCTTAGATGAAGGATAGGTGTATAAAGGTTTGGAATCAATGATATCCATCACCCTTTACATATTAGTCATGCTAACCACATTCTCTTTGGAATTTGGTTCAACAAGACTTTAAACATTATTGGTGGAAGGGGTGGCCTTACCTTCATTGTCTTGAATAGGTTGATGATTAGGTAAAGTATATTTGTAGATAAACAAATGGGAATTGGCTTGATTTAAGGTTTGAGTTTTGTCATGTGATTTTTAGTCCTTAAGAGCAATCACATAGGCTTGTTGACTCTTAAAAATAATGAAATCATGATCAAAATTAAGGACAAGAATAAAATACATGGCTAAATTATGAAGTTGTCTATACATCTTATGAGAATGACCCCAACTAGCATGAAACCAACAAAATTTTTCTAAGATCATACCAATATTTCATAGGAAGAGTAGGATCAATCTCTCATGGAAGAGGCATGGGTAAACATTTAAGAATTAAATCAAGGATAGAGGTTTGTGAATGTTAAAGTTATTTTGTGAGGAAAAATGAGGATTATAATATTTTTGAGAAGAAGGAGCTAGTTCTAAAGAAGGGTTAGGAATGATAACTTGAATATTGTAAATGGTGTCAAAAGAATCGATAACACCATCATTATTAATATTTTGTTTTTTATTCTTGAGTAAGAGATGAGGACCCGAAGAAGGTAAGGGTGGCTTGAATTGATGCATTAGGAAATGTTGACATCTAGCTTGGTCAATAGCCCCCTCCAAGGTAGTGGAGAGAGAGTATGGACTTGATATTGTAATTTAGGAAAGAGAGAATTTGTAAAGAGATGAAAAATATTGTCATCTACCATGTTATGTTCATATTTGTTTGAGAAAGTTTTCCATATCTTAACAAAGGCTTGGATAGTTTAATTTTCATAGTTTTTGCAATTAATGAAATGGGCCAAACTATTTTTAGGAAGATATTTAGTTTAGAATTCTTGAACTAAATAATTTACTAAGTCTTCTAAATTAGAAATGGAATGAGCTCTAAGTTGATTGTATTAATCTAAGGCATCACCTATGAGAGTTTTGGCTAGGATCTTGGTAGACAAAAAGGTGTTTAATTTGACCCAATCCTTGTAAATATTTATAAATTTTTTGAGGTGAAGGGCAGGATCGGTTGACCCTTTATAATAAATTGTAGGTGTTATACCTCCAACATCAATGTTAGTAGTTTGAGTAGTGAGAGGTTCATTTTGTAGATGCTTGATGGTTTTATTGAATAAAGGAAGTGGAGGAATGAGATTTCCTTGATAATATCTAAGAGAAGGAGGGGTAACATTTTGGTTATGCGTACCCTAAGCCATTGGTGGAGGATGAGATTGAAGATTAAGAAGGTGGCTTTCCATCTTCCTCATTTGATTTGTGTTATACACTTGAAAGGTATTCATTTGATTTAGAGTTTACAATAAAATTTGATGTGTTTAATTATCATTAGAAGCATTATTATTTGTATTTGTGTTAGTATTATTGTCTTGGGTACCACTATTAGTGTTGATATGAGATTGAGATTAATTATGAGAATGTGAGGCACTAGTGGAAAAATTTGTTTTTGTACAAAAATATGGATTAGTGAATGGTTGATAGGAAGAAGCACTAGAATCATGATTTCCTTGGCTATCAAATAATGTAATTATGGAAAGATTAAGGATAGTGGATCTTATGAGAGGCCTATTAGATGTAGAACTTGACATGTTAGTTGAGATACTAGGCATGGAGGTTGAAGAGGTTAGAAAAGAATATGTCATGGAATAAGGAGTCAAAATTGAAGGAAGAGGTTGATAATTAAACAAAGTGGTACCCCTAAATCCAGTATTAAATGTAGGAGTAGGTGAATGAGGCTCTTTAGTTTGACAACTAACCGATGTTGAGGAAATTTGGTAATAAAGAAAAGTATTTCAAGATTATAATATAACTCGGGTTGGTATTCTAATGAGAAAAGAGTATTATGTTTTAAAGAGCTATTAAGATGGGTCCCATAGATCATTATGCAAGTGGCAATATGAAAATTAATAGCATTTAAAAGATGAGCGCTATTTTGTCTATGGGAAACCCTATTAGGATTGGTAAAGTTCATCATATCTATTGACTATAAGTCAGTGCCATAATACAATAGAAGATCAATGATGAAAGGAAAAGAAGAGAGATGAGAAAGCAAAGGACAAAGAGGTGAATGAAATAGTATAGGGTCAACTGGGTAAACCTAAAATATAAATAAGGACTATAAAACTATATAGGGTCAATTGGGTGTATCTAGTATAGTGTACAAAAAGTAAAAAAAACTACTAAGTCAATTGGGTTGATATAGTACAATAGATAGGGAATTTAAGAATCATAAAAATATATTGTGAAAATGAAACAAGATAATTTTGTAAGTAATGAAAAGTAGTTAGTACTAAAAATAAACAAATAGCTAATTTGATTAATGTTGACCAATCTAATTGAAACACACAAAACAAAATCTTGCATTAACACTAGATAATCTAATGTTTTATGCACACAATTGAGCAAAGAGCAAAAAATAAACTTTAAAAGTAAAGAGATAAATAATTGGTCAATTAGAATGTTTATTAGATTATTAAGATATAATTTTTAATGTGATTAGAAGTTGGATATAATAAAGGTACTAAATAGCAATCTAAAATAGAAATAGTTCAACTAAGTGGTTAATTAAAAAACCCTAATTAGATTATGTGAACTATTCTAAGCATGTGAGCAATAGGAAAAGAAAGTGTGAATTAATTACTAGCAGATATAAGGTTAATTCCAATTTTGAATAAGGTATAATGTTAACTTTATATCCAGAAAATATATAATAGGTTTCACAGGGTCAAACTTGTACTATAGAAGTAATGTCTAAAAATGTATAGGGTTAACCTAATTATTTTAGATAGCATAAAGAACACAAAACTAGGTCGATATTGTTGATCCAGTTGACTATGCAAGGTAAATTTTAAACACTACAAACAATGAAAGAAAATATATAAAATAAATAAATAGAGAGGTAGAAAGGAACCTTGGTGGATCATACATGCAATGAAGGTATATTTTTGATAAATAACCTCAAAGTATGTTGGAAAAACTTACAAACTATGTTAACATAATTGATCAAACTATGTAGGGACCTATTGTAGAGTGATAAAAATATACAAGGTTGACTAGGTCAACCTAGTAGGCTAAACTAGATGTTTAAAAGGTTGGAAACTTATATTGGGTAGACTAGGTTGATCCAGTTGCATGTTCTTATAAACCTATGCATAGAAGTTAAAAAAAAACTAGGTTGATAGAGTCGATTTAGTATAATAAAAATATGGTAAAAATAATTGATAAAATAATAGAAATAAGTGAAATAAATATTTGAAGGGTTAGTTTCACATTGGGTCCACCAAAATGTATATAATAAAAAATGCATCATCTCTATAAATCAATATTGGCTCAAAGAATATAGAGCATACCTAAACTTCTAATTGAGGATATAGTTGTTAAGTGGGAGCATGACCAATATAGGGATCTAATAGACTCGATTAGGAGACCACTAATAAAAAATATCATGCTAGGAAGGGTTCTAAAGCCTATAGTCTAACACAATCTCAAAATAACACTAATGGACTCCTAAGGTTTAAAAACATTCACTTATTCTAATAACAAGAAAGTAAATATAATATAGTGGACACTAAAGCTTGTGGCACAAAGTGGGGGTTAGAAAGAATAAAAAAATTAAAATAAACATGTAGTATAAGAAATATACTCATGTCAATGTATATATAATCCTAATAAATGGGATAATAATAAAAATGCATTATCTATCTACTCTTACAAAGGAGAAATAAAGTTAGGAATATGTACCTTTGAAGACAAACCCATTAAGCATCAATCTCTCCCTTGGTCAAGGTGATTTGTAAGAGATTATTGTATAATGTAAGGATAACAAATATAAATCAGCTCTAGGCTACTCAACCTATCTAAGCATCCAAAATACTTCTCCAAAAGATAAGATCTATATCTCCAAATAAATTATGGAACCCTAAGCTTTATTCTTCAAGTAGAATGGTCAATAAGTAGATATTTGTTAACAATTCTTCACTCTTAATTATTATCTTATGAAATGGTTGAAAATGAACTTGTATATATAGGTGGATATTGCCCTAAATAATCTAAAAAAAATTATCTATACAAGGTTGACCTAGTTGACCCAGTTTATTTTCATGGATAATTCATTAGGTCTGAGCTAGTTCAACCAAAAGGATAACAAGCTAAGAAAGTAAACAATACCTCTATATTATATTGGGTCAACCCAATTGACCTAGTAAAATTGAATATATAAAAGGGTGTTAAGGAAATAAAATGAGGCATGGTAAGAGGAAAAGACTAGAATAAGTATAATGGAGAAGAATAAGCTTAGGGTAAATGGTTTTAGGAGACAAGTGTGTAAATGGTAAGTGGCAAAAGGGATAACAATTTTACAAAGCACCAATGGTTTGTCCACCCCTTTCCCAGTTCACCCATTAAGGTATGGACTCAAAAATATTGAGACTTGATAGGTTCCTACGAGATACAAAGTGTTATTAATGAACAAAATTTTGAAAATATTATGTGTATACATATTTCTGAAATAACTAAATCAAGATGGTCAATTTAGTCATTTTGTTTATCTATAGATCTATGTTTTTCATTCAACTAGGTCACACTGGTTGAATTGGTTTTATCCTTTATTTGTAGGCTTCTAATTTTAGAAAACTAGGTCACACTAGTCAATCCAATCATTTTATTGGTTTTTGCATTTTACTTATAGTTAACTAAGATGTGTTGTTGGATATTATTTATTTATTATTATTAACATTTTTATTCTCAATAGACTAGATCATGTTGGTTGATCTACTTTTACTTTCCTTATTTTTTTTAATAAATTTTCTTTAAACTAAGTCAACCTAGTTAACTCTATTTAATTACTATTTTTTCATCTTTCTACCTCTGCAAGACCAAATATCCAATCAATATAACTTCAACACTCTCATCAATATAATTAAATCAACATAGTATATCTTGTTCAATTTTTGAGATTCATTATCAATAGCTTATTATTATAGTCCTACCCATTTTAATCAATTTTACAATTCCTATTTTTCAATTATAACTTTTAAAATATCAAAATTACCTTACTACTTTCATCAATTTTTAATTGTATTAAACTATAAACACATAGTCAACTAAATCAACCTTGTTGATTTAGTTCTTGTGTGTGTGTATGCCAAAAAACTAGATCTACATGGTCAATTTTATTTTTTTGGGGCCTATTTTCATAATAGATTATATCGACCAACATTGACTCTATTCTATTCTATTTTCTCAATTAGATCAACTTGATCAATCTTGTTATGTGTGGTTTTTTTTTATCATAATCAAAGGAAATTAACCTCTATTTTTAGCAATAATTAAATCAATTTTAATTTGAAAATAGTTGGCTTCCTATTTATTTATTTTTAAAAATTGGAACGTGGGTTTCGACAACTTGATTTTTACCTTTATTTTCACTCTGTTTAGCTTTCCATAGAAGATGTGTATTGATAGTTTTAAAAATACTTAGCTACTATCATAAAGGGATATGCAATATAATGCTTATGTTCCTTATCTATAATTTACAAAGATCATGGTATGAGGGGATTTACCCAATACTCATAGAAATAGTATAGAGCTAAAGATGGTCTTTAGTTTCCACATACCTTATGGTATTTCATAAATGCCTAGGATTTCCCTTTGGATTGAACCTTATAAATCTAGCCATTTATTTGAGATTGTGGTGCATAGATTAGTAGTTAGTGATGAGAATTTACTTTTATATTACCCTTGAAATAAATTTTAGTGAGATATGGGAATGACACTTCCTCCTTAGTTAATGTTCTAAAACATTGGGATGCCCCAATCTAATAGACAAACAAGTATCTTTGGAAGCCTACATTGTCAAACAAAACCTTTTATACAAAATCATGATCTTATTTTTGGATAAATTAGTTAACATCATTAGTTATAAAATTATTTTTTATGCTTGATTATTGATACTATATATTTTATTTTAGAATATGTCATCTAGTGTTGATACAATTATATTTTTTGTGCCTCAACTAGATCAACTAGCTCGATCTAGTTGAATGTGTGTTAACGGACTACATTCACCAACATGACTAAATATTATATATGTTATTTGTTTCACTTATATTTTTAAACTATATCATATAGTTTTAAAATTTTAAAATTTCACTACTTATATAATTAAATAAATTAGCTCTATTTACTAGGCTTCCTACATTTCCATACATCTATAACCAAATTGGCTAGCTTGATTTAGTAGGCTATCTATCTTTTCCTATCTACCCAACTAGGTGAAAAACCTTGATCTAGTATGTTTTTTGAATTTTATCTTTTCATATCTTCTATATTAATTTGACCAACTTGACCTAGTAGGATTTTAACAAATTAATTTTTAATTATTTGGCCAAACTAAGTTGACTAGGTTGGTCCTGTAGATTTTTAATATATGTGTGACTTAGTTTCCTTTATTAGTCCCTTCTTGATTCACTTTTTTTTTCATGTAATACATGTTTGATGAATCCAATAAGAATAAAATCTTACTAACATACCAAGTATTAATAACCATCATAAAGCCTCTAAGACATGTTTACCCTATAGTGTGGTAGACAATCCTAATCCAATCAACATTCATGTTATTACTAGAACCACCAACTATGGGTCTCCTCCATATTCTAAACTTAACCATACATATATATATATATATATATATATATATATATATATATATATATAAAATAATAATAATAGAGGATGAATGTGATATTTAATATACTACTTAAATTATCCTTTTCATAAATGAAAACCCTCAACATTAGGGTAAGGATAGTATGATAATCTATAACCTCATGATGGCACCTCACATTTGATATTTATCTTCACTTACTCTTACTATTTATACAAGACTTAGGATAAGTTGTTATATATTTTTCATGTTGATGTCATGGTATTGTCATGGAGGTGTCATGTTGAGTGGATGAAGTTCATTGATAGCCTAATTAACAATGACAAAGTGTGCAATGTGCTTGTTTTAGTCTATTTTATGTATGGGTTAGTTGATCTTCAAAGTTTAACTTATCAGATGTGTTTAGGGATTAGTAAGGTATTTTAAACATGTGAAAGGGGTCCTATCATAAGCCAATAATGCTTACAAAACTTATGTACATAAGTGGAATTCATCTAATAGATCATAGTTTTCATCTAGGCAATTTGGGTCTAGTGGCAAAAAATCTAAGTAGTCAGTTTGATGATGTCACCATTGTCACATGGAAATGAGTCAAGGGGAGTTATTCATATGGTTTTGATCACACTAGTCCCTAGTTGTTATGCATAAGATCTCAAGTCATGCATCAAATCATGATTAAGGATATGAGGGTGTAAATTTGACTTCTCAATTAGAATTAATTATTTTCCCATACTTATCCAAATTCGCAATATGGCCAAAAAGAGCTAAGTAGGCATGTTGATGAGGTTATAATTCACACACATGGAGGTTTTAGGATAAAATTATCATATGGATTTGTTCATTATTTCCTAGTTTATTTATGATCATTTTTAGATCATGCGATGTAACACATCAAAAGATATGCATGTGCAAAGTTGGGCTCCTATGAAATTTGATTGTGTTTTCCCATACTTAGCCAATTTTATAGTGTGGTAGAAAGAGTTAAGTGAGAATTTTTAAAATGTTATATCTTGTAAATGTGAAGGTGTAAAGATAAACTAATCATACGGGTTTTTTTAGTTTTTAGCACAGTTAATTTATGATAAATTTTATATCATTTAATGAAGCATGATAAAAGCTATGGATGCTCAAATTTGGCCTCTCAAGAAAGTTTTGACAAGTTGGCTCTATGATAGAAGATTTTGAGAAGGCATTTTAATGGCATTATATCTCACATGCATGAAATTTTTAGGAAAAGTATGTCACATATTTAGATTCTCCTATGGGATGAGATTATCTGGTCCAAATTTGAGGTCCTTTGTTGAAGTAAATAAGAAGTTATCAAGGATTAAAAATGACCACTCAAACATATTAAATGGGTTCCCATACTTAGTCATTTTTGAAAGTGTTAAATCTCAAATAAGATCAATAGTTCACATTGCTCCAAAAATTTAAGAGGTAGTGAGATGAAGATAGGTGCATGAGGTTTAATAATTGATCAAAGGTACATGATAAAGATCTAATGGTGAGTGGGAATTCATATGTTTGAATAAGCAATGAGCATAGGTCATTAAAGACCTAATTGATCCACATAGATAAATAAAGTGTGTTGAGTCAAAGTTCCTATATTTCACAAGATGAGGTCAACATGACTATGTTTTAACATATTAGCATTGGAACCTATGTGTTAAAGTTTAGAATATATTGATGATGCATATTTGATTTGAGTAGTGAGTTCATGGTATTTGAGCAATGTGTTTGAAGGTTAATTGTGACCATTTGTATTTGAATATTTGAATTTGTAAAGGAGAAACTAATGTCTAGTTTTTAAATAATATCTTTTGATAAAAGATGAATTTTCTATTTCTATAAGAAAAATATGGTAGAGGAATCCAAGGTGCATATGGATATATAGATTTGAAGATCTAGAAGTCAGTATAGTCAAAGATATGAGTGTTTAAAGTTGACTATGTGTTCATGCTTATTCTGTAAGTGACTCAAGAAGGATATTAAATCTTGAATCAATGCCATTTTGATGTTTGATCATGAATTATCTATTGGGTAGTATTTTAGACTCCATAAGCATATTATTAATGGATTTTAGAGCTGTGATAAATCTATCTTGAGTATGAACAATGCTTAAGAAGTTGACTGTCTGTTTATTCATGGTGAATATGTGCACCAAATTAGTGTTTGAGTAATTTCAACATATGCATAAGTGAGATAAGATGTATATGATCATTTTAGGATGTCCTAAGGGATATAAGGTCTGGATCCATGTATTTCAAAGTGGTCTTATGTTATTGTTTTTCTCAAAGGTGTGTTAAATGGGTGAATAGGTCTCCATGACACCTATAAGAGGTACAAGTGCCTTGTTAAAAGGTGTAGCTTCTTAAGGGTGACCCATAGATGATATGGCTGACCTATGAATATTGTATTGAGCCATGTATTCAAATAATATACTCCTTAAGGGATAAGGTATTCCTAATGGATGACCAAGGTAGTGATTATCAATATTGGTTTATAAAAAGTTAAACCAAAGATGATGGGTTCTATATTTTGTGTGAGAGATTAAGGAGAGATTGGAGAGAGGTTTGTGTGTGTTTTTTTTAGAGTGTATGAGGGGTAGAGTACCATAAGGATGATTTGAAGAGCAGATTAGATTGAGGACTAACTATATGACCTATAGGTCATAATTTTGTTGGTAGAATAGTGTGCTTATTATTTGAGTGTGAGAAAAGGTCCATCATTAGTTGTTGTTGACATCATTTCAGAGGTGGATGAACTCATAGGTGTTGTTTTGGAAGATCAAAATATAATGTAGTCTTGCTAAAAGTTTAGGTTTTTATTGCATCTTAGCTAGATAGGTGTGGGAGTACCTTATGGGTTTAGAGTCTCACTAAATAGGGGCTGGAGTTCTTTGATCATTTATAGATGATATAATTTAGATCTTATTATTATAGGATAGTATTTAAATTTTAGGTTTTAGTGGGTTTTATCCCCCAAGAGGGTTTCTCATCTATGTCATGTGCTATTTGATTGATCTTTCATTATCTTTCTTGCTCATTGATGTGAATTTTGTGTATGCTTAGTAAATGATTGTGCTAACTAATTAAGTTTTTTCAAAGATTAGAATTTTATTGGATATTTATCATGGTTATGTTATGGTGGTGTCATGTATATTCTCTAGTGAGTGGATAAAGTACCTTGATAGTCTATGTGATAATGACAAAGTGTGTAATGTGTTTGTTCTAGTGTGCTTTATGTATGGTTGGTTGATATTTAGTATTGAAATATATTGAGAGGATAAAGGATGAGTATGAAGGTTTGAGAATGTGAAATGGGTTACATAAGATGTGATATATTATTTGAGATCTTGTATGCATAAGTAAAATTCATTTGGTTGATCATAAGTTTCATCTAGACACTTTGGGTCTAGTCGTAAAAAATCTGAGTAGGTAGTTTGATAACATCACTATTTCCACATGGAAGAAGTTAAGGGGAATGGGTAATATGGTTGTGATCAAAATAGTCCCTAGTTGTTATGTACCAAAGCTAAAATCATGCATTGAATCATAGTCAAAGTTATGAGGGTGAAAAGTTAGCTTCTAAGTTAGATTTCATTGTTCTCCCATACTTAGCCAAATTTGTAATATGGCTAGAAAGAGCTAAGTAAGCATGTTGATGAGGTTATAATTCACATGAATGGAGGTGCCAAGATAAAATTATCATATGGGTTTATTCATTTTTGAACCCAATTTATTTTCAATAATTTCTAGATCAAACAATGTAGCACGTTAAAATATATACATGTGCAATGTTGGGCTATCAGGTAGATTGAATTCCCATAGCCAATTTTGTAGTGTGTATAAAAGATCTGAGTGAGAATTTTGATTTTATTATATATTGTACAAGTGAAGGTGTAAAGAGAACTTGATCATATGGTTTTGTTTATTTTTGAGCATAGATTATTTATGCTAAATTTTAGATCATCTGTTGAAGCATGACAAAAGTTATGGATGCTTAAAGATGGCCTCTTAGGTAGATTTAGACATGGTTGGTTATATGATAGAATATTTTGAGAAGGAAATTTTATGGTGTTATTTCTTACATTCACGAGAGTTATAGGATCAGTATGTCACATGGTTGGATTTTCCTATGTGAGGAGATCATTTGGCCCAAATTTAAGATCCTACATCAAGGTGTAGAAGAAGTTATTAAGGTGAAAAAATGGATAATAATGCAATTAACATGTTCCCCATACTTGGTAATTTTTTAAAGTGTTAAAATTCAAGCAAGATAAATACTGCACATTGATCTAAAGAGTCAAGAAGCAGTGAGATGAGGATAGGCATACAATGTTTAATGACTAAAAAAACTTACAAGATAATGATCTAATTATGGGTAGACATTTGTATAGTTGATCAAATGATGAGAGTTGATCCTTAAAATCCTGATTGATCTATAGATATTGATGGAGTTTGTTGAGTTAACATTATGAGATTACATAAGATGAGGTCAAAGTGAATATGGTTTATCATTTGGTATTGATAGACTATGTGTTAAAGTTAAAACATGATTGATGGTGTGATATTTATCTAAGTTGGGAATCCATGAGATTAAAGCATTGTTTTATAAGGTTAACTATGACCGCTTGAATTTAAATATTTGACTTTAACATAGGAAAAATCATAACTTTGTATTTCATCTATATCTTTTGATAGAAGTAGAATTTATTGGTGCTATAAAAACAAAAGATGAAGAGAAATCCATGACACATATAATGAACCTAATTAAAAGATCTTAAAGTAAGTATATTCAATTATATTAATCCTAAAATTTTATTATGTGTTAATGTTTATTCTGCAAGTGAATCAAGAAGGATATTCAAGCTTATATTGATGTTGTTTTTATGTCTCAAAATGAATTAAATATTATATCATGTTGTAGAATCCATGAGGATGCTTTGTGTAGACTTTAGATGTGTGATCAATCTCTCTTGAATATGAACAATGCTTAAGAAGTTGACTATGTGTTCATTCATGGTGATTGTGTGAACCAAGTTAGTGTTTGAGCATACATAGAGATGAGCTAAGACGACTATGATCATCTTAGGATGTTTAAGGGGACATTAATAGTATACCTATGTATTTGAAATTGGTCTTGTGTTCTTATTTTTATCAAAGGAGTGAATGGATTCACATGAGACCTAAAAGGGCTACAAGGGGCTTATTAAAAGATGGAGTTCCTTAAGCATGACCCATAAATGCTATGGCCAACCTATAGATATTGTATTGAGATTTATCTTCATAAGATAGATGTATTAAGGGTTAACACATGCGTAATGGATGAACAAGGTAGTTATTATCAAGATTTCTCTATAAATAGTGAAACCAAAGATGATGGGTTCTAGACTTGGTATGTGATACTTGGGAGAGTTTTTGGAGAGAGGATTGTGTGTGTTTTTATGGATAAAAAGAGGGGTAGAGTGCCCTAAAAATGAGTTAAAGAGCAAATTAGTTTGAGGACTATTTGTATGTATTGTAAGTCATAATTTGTTTGGTAGAATAGTGCTCTTACAGTTTGAGTGTGAGAGAAGATGAAGAGTGATAATTAGTGGTCCATTATCAAGTGTTGAAGACATCAGTGCAAAGGTGGAAGTTATTTATAGGTTTTTTTGTGGTATCTTATCATCTAAGGTGGTTGTAGCTCCTTACAAGTTAAAACTTGTTAAAAGTTTTGGTTGTTATTACAACTCATCTAGACATGTGTGGTAGCATCATGTGGGATTATAGTCTCATTAAATAGGGATTATAGTTCCTTGATCAGTTACACCTAGTCTAAATTGGATCTTGTTGTTATAGGATGGTAGTCCAATTATAGGTTCTAGTGGGTTTTATTCCCCAAGAGGGTTTCCCATGTGTGTCATGTGTTATGTGATTGATCTTACACTGTCTCTCTTGTTGATTGATCTAAATGATATGTATGCTTTATGGATGCTTGTGGTAATTGGTTAATTATGTGTAAAGGTTAAAATTTAAGTTAGATTATTTGGGATCATTAATTAACCCCCCCTCTTAGTTATTTTACCTCTAAAAAGTAGTATTAGAGAGAGGTCTTTAGGTAAACACTTGACAAATTGAAGTTGATCCAAGGTATGATGTACAGTCTAAATGTGCAAGATGGTTTCTCTACTAAGAAAGCACCAATGTTGAATGGATCCAATTATGCATTTTGGATTGTTAAGATGAAGACCTACATTATGTCCTTAGGTTTTGATGTATGGAAATATATTTTGGATGGTTATACTATGCCTATTATTCTTCCATCTAGTGTTGCAGATAAGAAGCTATTTGAGAACAACTCTAAGGCAATGAATACCACAATTATGGTCTTATAAAAACTAAGTTAACCAAAGTATTTCATTACAAATATTCCAAAATAAATATGGGATAAATTTAAGATTATTTCTGAAGGAGAAGCTTGCTTAGTTGTAGACTCATAGAACGCAATTTAGAAGTCTCAAGATGAATGAAGAAGATAATGTGGCATCTTTTCTGTAGCAAATTAAAGAGATTATGAATATCATTAGAGGTCTTAGAAATAATATTGAATAGACTACTATTATTCAAAATGTATTAAGGTCTCTTACCCCCAAGTTTGATTCAAAAGTATCTGTTATAGAAGAGAATCATGACCTTAATGTTTTGAATATGGATCAATTATATGGAACCCTTATTGCCTATGAGATGATGAAGAATGATGATATACCACCAAAGAAACAAGTTGCATTCAAGACATAAATGAAGCCTAAGAAGAAGTTACAAGGTAATAAGTCTAAAGAGGATGACATATCTGACATTGATGAGGATGAAATAATTACTTTGATAGCTAAGAAATTGAACATTGGTTTAGGAAAGTATAAGGGAAAACTACCCTTCAAATGTTTTAATTGTGGAGAGATAAGACATTTTTCTCAAACGTGCCCTCATAAGCATGAGAAGAAAGATGGAGGACAAGATGAAGACAAGAATAAATACAAGAAAAAATGATACAAAAAGTATAACAACAAGAAGAGGTCCTTCAAGAATAAGAAGAGTCTTTACACCAAATAAGATTGTAGCTTGTTGGTTGAATATTTTGTTGATCAGCATACTGATAAAAAAAATAGGTCTGATCAGCCAAAGTAAGAAGATTAGTCATCCAAATGTGTAGGTTTACCACATCAAAAGGACACTAATCTCTCCTCTCATCAAGGGGAGGTTCCCTGTAGGTAAGCTATATATATATATATATATATATATTAATAGAAAATAATACTCAAGGGTGTGAAAATCAAAGGAAAAACTCAAGGGAAATGATAGACAACACTCCTCTTCTTTCAGAAGTACTATTTAGCAAACCACAAGAATACTCTAGGTATTAACAACAAAATGTAACAAAGGATGTAATAACCAACAAATCAAGATGTAGCACAAAGTCTATGCCTGAATTGCTCAAGAGTAAGATACAAAGGACAATGAGGGCACAAAGTCACCCCAAGGTCCTTTACATAGAAATGAAAAGAAAACACACTAAAGGTAATTATGGGGGCACAAAGTCTCTCCATAGTTGATTCTTTAGGACACCTTTTTGACTAATCTCACTAATCCTGCTTGTTGAATTAAAATAACAGACAATATATTGAGGAAAAAGACATAAGAAAAGTTTCCTCAACAACAAAGATATTACAACACAAAGTCTAAAAAACCATTTGATTGCTTATTCCAATAACAAAATATGATAAACAAATTGAGCTCAAAGTCTCAGAAGTGCCTTTCAATTTGGGTAGAGTTTCATTCTGATTGTCAAAAAGAGATATTCTTTTATAATAGAAGAGAGTCCCTTATATAGCCATTTCAAGGACTTGGGAATAGTAACACATCATGTTGCATTCGAATCTATTAAGAGGATAGGTTGAAACTTAGGGGCATTTTACTCATTTGATTTTATCAATGTAGGGAACAAGTCACACTTATTGAAAGTTTACAACTTTCAATGTCCACATGGCGCTCTGATCTTACCTTCATCATTCCTCCTTTTTTGGTTAATTGAATCAAGTCTTGGATTCAATTTACTATTATATTCCTTCCTCAGTTTTTGCTAGTATTAGCCTTGAAGTCTATGAATGCATTCTGGTCTATAGGTTTAAAGCATCAATAGTTATTTTATTGTCTTGAATTTGACATTCTTGCACCTATCACTATGTTTTCAACAGTTAGTTCACTGTGTTAAATTTGACGTCTTCGAGCACATCACCCATTGGTCCTCTTTTGGCTCTCTATTTGGCACTTTTCTTGATTGGACTTGCCCTTTCAGGTCTTAAGAAATGATCCTTGAATGGCCTTCGAGCTTCTTGTTTTACATCTTTCCTAAAGGGAAAGTGACCCTTCAACTTCAGGAAGTGCACTTTAAGTTGGCAGCCTCGAGTCCAATACAAGGGCACCTGCCCTTTAAGGTCCTTTAGTGGCCCTTTGAAAATTCCCATGGGTATTTTCTATGGGTATTTTCCTTAGATTTTTCATGGGCTTTCCTCGGGCTTTCTCCACAGATAAATTCCCGTGGACAAAAAGTCTGGGGACAAATTCCCGCGGACAAAAAGTCCATGAATATTTCCTATGGACAAAAAGTCCATAGAAATTCTTTGTCTCTATCAAATTCTTTAGCTTTTCCTGTGCCCACAACTAGTTCTTGAATTATTTTAGACTTTTTGTTCGAAGTAATTCCTTTAGACAAAAATCCAAAATAATTATGACTACCTTCATTTGCCTTAGTCTTATTTGAATTCCAAAAGAATTACCTTTGCAAATGACCCTTTTAAAGGGTACTTTCATTGACCAAGTGCCCTCTGCAAGGGCACTTGTCCTTCGAGAGGCCCTTTGAATTTTTGCATTTTGAATTGCTCCTTTAAACCAAGTTGTTGAACCATTTGTTGAACCATCTATTGAACCATTTGATTGAACTACTTGGTTGAACTGAACATTGAACCACTTGGTTGAACCAAAATGGTTCAAGCTGATGAATCCTTTGTTTGAACCAACCATTGAACCTCTTCATTGAACCAATCAGTTGAATCAACCATTGAACCAAAATAGTTCAAGCTGATGGTTGAATTGAATGAACCAAGCTGATGAAATGCTCTATTTAACCAAGACGTTGAACCTCTTCATTAAACCAAGATGTTGAACCAAGTTTTTGTTCAACGGTTTAAACAAAGCCTTGAACTAACTGACGACCCATTTGATTCAAACAAAGAATGAATCAAAACATTAAAATAAAGTGGATGAACCCAATGAGTGAAACAAAGCATTGAACCGCTTGATTGAACCTGCCTTTGAACCATTTGACATTGAACCAAAGGATGAACCAAATGTTGAACCTACTGTTGATGCTTGCTGATGGAGATTTTTGTTTGAACCAAGGCATTACAGAGTCTGTAAAAACCAAATCCATAGTTTTGTTTAACCTTGAAAAAGTCCATAGATTTCAACCTATAAATCCTATTAAACTTTACCTGCAAAGTCCATAGATTTCCTCTTCCTACTGAGTCTGTAGATTTCCTCTTCTTGCAGAGTCTATAGATTTAAGCCTACAGAGTCCGTAGATTTAAGCCTACAGAGTCCGTAGATTTTTGAAAAACTTGAAAAATGAGGAATTTGAATGCCCAAGACAAATTTTGAAAACGGAAGAGATAATTTTGGTTTATAGGACCAAAATAGTTCAAATGTTGTCCCAAAAATGAGTGATATTTTTGGGAGACAACAACTAGCTCTAGTTGGGGAACTTCTATCAATTACAAAAAGAATTGAAAGAAGTAGAATCTAGAATCTCTAGTGTCTTCATGTGTACCATTGGGTTATGGATTCATGCTACCCAGAAATGAAAGACATCAAAAATGGAAAAAAACAAAACAAAATAGAAGAAAATATATAAAAATGTGCATATATATATATATAGATGGAATTATCTGACACTTCAATAATTGAGGTATTTTAGATGCTTCTTTATCCTAATAGACCATGAAAATAGTGTACCATCTTGGTAAACCAGTAGGAAAACATTTTTCCCCCAGAAACGGTGATGGGCAAATTGTGCTCTCCACCAAGAAACCAATTTACTATGTCTTCCTCTTAGCCTTTTCTTCTTCTTGTTCCAAGACAGGATGTGGTCTTCAAACTAGAAACCATAACTCTTTGCTTTCTTGGCAAAGGGTTCCTTTTCTTGATTTTTATTTGCAGCAGCATGATCCATTACCATAATTGTTTGTACTTCTAGTTTAGTCTAGCATATGATTGGATTGTCCATATCAAACTCCTGACAAATTATCAACTTAGCATCTCCTTTGATGTGAAGGAGTTTGATTTATTCATCTTGAACACTCTTCAATCTAAGCAACAGAGATTTGCATCCAACTATATTGTTGGTGCTGCTGACTTATAATTTTCATGAAGGAAGAATATATCCTTGAGGAGATATCAACATAGTTCCAACTTCATCATTGGTGGAAGAATTACTGTCATCATCAGAAGCTAATCTTATATCAAATTTCTCTTCATTAGAGATGGAAGATCCTTCCTTACTTGTACTGTGTACTACTAATTCCCTTAAAGTCTTGTTTAGATCAATTCTTGGAATGTTAGCTATAGGATTTTCATCTATTAAAACATGAACATCCTTTGTGGTAAAGAAATAATTACCCCTGCCTGAAGACTCAAACAAAATTTGTGTTGTAGGGGCTGATGTTTGGATGACCACATATTTTGCCTCCTTTTTAGGGAGCAATCTCTTAATTATGCCTTAGATAGGGATCCTTGCTTTAGACAAGTCCATGCTTAGTTCTCCTCCCACGTCTTCATAGAAATTTTATCCAAGCAAAATGCCATAGGATATTGGGACATCAGCCACCAAGACAGTCATCTTGATTCTCTTGTCTGGAAAGGTTGCAAATGCAAATTGGGCATCTTTAATTTGCCCCAACAATGGTACTTGCTTGTTATCCATGGAGAAACATCTCCCAAATGTCTTGGTCAATGTGAGACCCAAAGACTCAGCTATTTTAGGAGGCATGACATTGTTAGATGCCCTAGAATCAATGATGTAATTGTTGAGTTGATAACCATTTATTAATAGGGAAATATAGAAAGGTTCTATTTTCCCAGGGGTAGCTAGAGGAGTAAAGACGAGATTATTTAGAATGGGCATATTCTTTGGGGAACCAAGAATTATTTTCTTAACCTCTTGTCTTGCAAGGATGGTCTGGTTCTTGACACATTGGACCAACTTATCCAATTGATTAAGATTAAACTGTAAGTATTCAAATTTAGACATTTGTATTTTTGTCTTTTTGACATGATCAATTATGTCAAATGGCTAAATTGGACTAGGAACAAAGGAAAACATTTTAACCTTTTGGGTTTTAGGAGGGATGAGAGGAGGGATAGTTTACAAAATGGGAATAAAAGGTGAAGGTGAAATTGATGTACTTACATTTTGAGTGATCACCAGATCCTTTGACTAAAAAGGAAGAGGGGTTCCATGCTTAGCAATCATAACTGCTAGCTGAGGTTGCTCTTCTATCTTCTTTTTATCAGCTTGCTAGACTGATTGGTTCTTGGACTTGGTAAACACTGCATATGATCCATCAAAAGCTTCTCCTTTGCTTCTGGGTTCATCTTGATAATTCAAGAAACCAATGTGGGAGTCGTTAACTGATTCTTCTTAATTATCTTCAAGGAGAACAATGTCATTTTCTTGATTTAATTTAGGCTAGAAAGATAATTTTGATTCTACTTCAAGATATCCCATTGCTGAATTAGTTAGAGGAGATTTCAGGGTAGGTTTCCCTTGTGGGGGAGGAAGGTGATTCTATTGCCCTTGATTCCTAGCAGTGTTGCCTTGATATGACTAGTTTGGGAATGTCCTTCTATATGAAGGAATAAAAGACATTCCTTGATCCATTTTCTTTTTGAGAGCAAGCAACTCATTTGCTATTTTTTGCACCATTGGATCTGTGGTGCCTGTAGATGCATATTCAGAAGATGATGAATCTTTATTTCTATTTGGATCTCTTCTTATCTTCCTTGCTAAGATGAGATCATCTCCTACCTCAGTGGCCAAAAGTTGAGCTGTAGCAAGATCTATTTGACCAACACATCTCAAGAGAAAACTTACATTAGGTAGCTGAGAATTAATGAAAAAGCACTTGAGATTCTCAGTTATAGGTTGAGAAATTACAGGGATTCTATTTCTCAATTTGTCAAATTTGGCTATGAAGTCTCTCATAGGTTCATGAGGCTCTTTCTTCATTTGTGTAAGTTGAGCCAAAAGTGCATGTGCATCTTTTATAGGTTTGAATCTGGCTTCAAACTTAGCTTTGAGAGTATTCTAATTAGTCACTGACCAAGCTTGTATATGATAAAACCAATCTGCAACAGCATCTTGTAATGTTTCTACAAATAGCATGACTGCTACATCTTCAACTTCTACTCTGATTACTCCACAAGCTATGTTGAAAGCTGTAATGTGCTCATCAGGATGAACTTTCCCATCACCATAGAACATTGGGAAGTTCTTCCTTGAACTATGTGGAAGCTCATGTAGAGGTGGAGTAAGATTGAGAGGACAAAAAGCATTACCCTAGGGACCTTGAACTACCATTGTAGGATTATGAAAAAGAGGGATAACAAATCTCAGAGGAGTGATTATTGGCAAAGCTTTATCAGCAGTAGTAGATACTCCATCTAGCAATGGAGATTTGATTTTAGTAAGAGGAAAGCTCTTGGTTTGTTGGAGACAAGATGGTGAAGGAAATAGATCAAAATCACTTTGTTGTACTAACTCTAATACAAGGTCAATGATACCTTTATCCCTTTGGTTTAGTGTATACCTTGAATCTACTAGATTGTGAAACAAAAATGGAAAAGAATTGACCTTGCTTCAGATAAAGCTTGAGGCTTTAAACTATGCATTCTTTCCTGGTTAGTGTGGAGGTTAATGGATAGATTCTAAATAGATAATGGATTTTATATCCCCAGCGGAGTCACTGAAAACTATTGGTTGAATATTTTGTTGATCAGCGTACTGATAAACAAAATAGGTCTAATTAGCCAATGTAGGAAGATTAGTCATCCAAATGTGTAGGTTTACCACATCAGAAGGACACTGATCTCTCCTCTCATCAAGGGGAGGCTCCCTATAGGTAAGCTATATATATGTGTGTGTGTGTGTGTGTATATATATATATAGAAAATAATACTCAAGGGTAGGATAAACCATGAATCTCTCTTTCTTCAAAGATGATGCATGCAAATCAAAGGAAAAACTCAAGGGAAATGATAGACAACACTCCTCTTCTTTTAGAAGTACTATTCAACAAACCACAAGAATACTCTAGGTAGTAATAGCAAAATGTAACAAAGGATGTAATAACCAGCAAATCGAGATGCAACACAAAGTCTACGCCTGAATTGCTCAAGAGTAAGATACAAAGGAAAATGAGGGCAGAAAGTTTCCCCAAGGTCCTTTACATAGAAATGAAAAGAAAACACACTAAAGGCAATTATGGGGGCACAAAGTCTCTCCATAGTTGATTCTTCAGGACACCTTCTTGACTAATTTCACTAATCCTACTTTTGAATTAAAAGAACAAAAAATATATTGAATAAAAATACATAATAATAGTTTCCTCAATAACAAAGATATTACAACACGAAGTCTGAAAAACCATTTGCTTTCTTATTCCAATAACAAAGTATGATAAACAAATTGAGCTCAAAGTCTCAAGAAGGGCCTTTCAATTTGGGCACAGTTTCATTTTGATTGTCAAAAAGAGATATTCTTTTAAAATAGAAGAGAGTCCCTTATATAGCCATTTCAAGAAGGACTCAGGAATAGTAACACATCATGTTGCATTGGAATCTATTAAGAGGATAGGCTAGAACATAGGGGCATTTTACCTATTTGATTTTATCAATGCAGGGAACAAGTCATGCTTATTGAAAGTTTGCAACTTTCAATGTCCACCTAGTGATTTGATCTTACCTTCATCATTCCTCCTTTTTTGGTTAATTGAATTAGGTCTTGGATTCAATTTGATGTTTTGTTCCTTCCTTGCTTTTTGCTAGTCTTGGCCTTGAAGTTTATGAATGCATTCTGGTCTATAGGTTCAAAGGATCAACAATTATTTTGTTGTCTTGAATTTGACATTTGCACACCCATCACTATGTTTTCAACGGTTAGTTTGTTGTGTTGAATTTGACGTCTTTGGGAGCATCACCCCTTAGTCCTCTTTCATCTCTTTGTTTGGCACTTTTCCAGATTGGACTTGCTCTTTTGGGTCTTAATAAATCATCCCTGAATGGCCTTTAGGATTCTTGTTTTACATCCTTCTCAAAGGGAAGGTCACCCTTCGACTTCAAGAAGTGCCCTTTAAGTTGGCAGCCGAGAGTTCCCCACAAGGGCACCTACCCTTTGAGGTCCTTCAGTAGCCCTTTGCAAATTTTTGTGGGTATTTTTTGTAGGTATTTTCCTTAGAGTTTTCACAGGCTTTCCTCGGGCTTTCTCCGCGGATAAATTCCCATGGAAAAAAAGTCTAGGGACAAATTCCCATGGACAAAAAGTCTATAGAAATTCTGTGTCTCTATCAAATTCTTTGAGTTTTTTTGCTCCCACAATCGGTTCTTGAATTCTTTCAAACTTTTTGTTTGAAGGAATTCCTTCAGACAAAAGTTTGAAAGAATTATGACTGCCTTTATTTTCCTTAGTCTTATTTGAATTCTGAAAGAATTACCTTTGCAAATGACCCTTTTGAAGGGTAATTTTGTTGACCAAGTGCCTTACGCAAGGGCACTTGTCCTTTGAGAGGCCCTTTGAATTTTTGCATTTTGAATTGCTCCTTTGAACCAAGTTGTTAAACCATTTATTGAACCAAGGTGATGAACCATATGTTGAACCGTTTGATTGAACCACTTGCTTGAATCAAATGTTGAACCACTTGGTTGAACCAAAATGGTTCAAGCTGATGAATCCTTTGTTTAAACCAATTATTAAACCTCTTTTTTGAACCAATCAGTTAAACCAACCATTGAACCAAAATGGTTTAAGCTGATGGTTCAATTGAATGAACCAAGTTGATGAAATGCTCCATTGAACCAAGACATTGAACCTCTTCATTGAACCAAGACATTGAACTAAGTTCTTGTTCAATGATTCAAACAAAGCCTTGAACTGACTGATGACCTATTTGATTAAAACAAAGAATGAGTCAAAATGTTAAAACAAAGTGGATGAACCAAATGAGTGAAACAAAGCATTTAACCAATTGATTGAACCTACCTTTGAACCATTTGATGTTGAACCAAAGGATGAACCAAATGTTGAACCTGATGTTGATGCTTGCCGATGGAGATTTTTGTTTGAACCAAGGCACTACAGAGTCCGTGAAAACCAAGTTCATAATTTTCTTTAACCTTGAGAAAGTCCATAGATTTCAACCTATAAAGCCTATTGAACTTGACTTGCAAAGTCCATAGATTTCCTCTTTCTGCTGAGTCCATAGATTTCCTCTTCCTACAGAGTCCATAGATTTAAGCCTACGGAGTTCGTAGATTTAAGCCTATAGAGTCCATAGATTTCTAAAAATCTTGAAAGATGAGGAATTTGAATGCCCAAGACAAATTTTGAAAAGGGAAGAGATAATTTTGGTCTGTAGGACCAAAATAGTTCAAATGTTGTCCCAAAAATGAGTGACATTTTTGGGAGACAACATAGCTCATCAGATGAGAGTGAAGATAGTGACTCAAAATATGATCATGAAGATGATGGTCCTATTGAAGATGGATCCCTATTCATGGCTAAGGAAGGAAGTTGTTCACATTAGAAGGAGTCTAATTAGAGTGATTTAGATCATGATGAAGATGAGGTACTGTGATAATGTTTTGATGAATGCTCTTGAAGAGATAAAGATTAAGAAGAATATCAATAAGATGATGAAATCTGAGCTTAAGGACTATGAGTAGTAATTCAATGTATATGAGGCAAGATTTAATGAAGATACCAAGGATCATGAAGATATGATTAAACATCTCAGTTGTCAATTAGAAATTTTGTCTACAAGACTAAAAGCTAAAGAAGATGAATGTTTAAGGTATGTTTCTAAAAAGGAATCTTTTAAATATAACCTATAAAATATAGCTAGTAAGGTGAAGACATTTGTGAGATTTTAAAAGAGCTCATATGATCTAAACAACATTCTAAGTGATAAAAATCATGATAGTGATAGAATTGGTCTTAGATATGAAGAAGAAAAAAAAGACTATAACTCAAGACAAAATGATGACTAATGTGAACTAGGATAGTCATACTTTAAAGACAAATGATCAGACAAGGAATGAACGTGCTAGCAAAATAAAAACAAATCAGATCAAATAACCAAATTCCATGAGGTATGCAAGATTCAATGGTGATTATTATAAATGTAATAAATTTGGTCATAGGGATAGAGAGTGAAAGAGACCTATTAGAAAAGAATTTTCATGGGACTATGATAGGGTTTATCAGTCAAAATATATGAACATAATCAAGTGACTTAATTGTCTTGATATGGGACACTTTACAAACCATTGTCTAGATAAGATTAGTGTTATCACTCTAGAGTGCATCCTATTTGAAGATGTGAAAAGAAAAACTTATCTCCAAATAATACAATTGGATATTTTTAGAGTGAGTGACTTTGTATTGATAATAAAATCTAGAGAGGGTTGGTTCCCTTAATATCTAATGCTAGAACTAATCTACTTTTTTTTTTTTGGATGAAAAGGGAGAAATAAAATGAAATGGGAAATCCTATCTAATGGTGTGATGCACCAAATGTTGTTTATCCTCTTAATTATATTTAAATTAAGGAACACATATAAATCAACATGAATTCTTCAAATTTCCCCTAAACATTAGTATTTTAGATGAAGGATTGAGAGGATTTTGGATTGTAAAATTCTATTCTTATCTCTCCAAATGACTTGTAGAGGGTGAGATTTTCATAGTAGGTGTGGAAAAGACCTAAAGAAATGGGACACATATCTCACTTTTATGCTGGTACACAATCAAAATACACTCTAATTTGATGTCAAACTCATATGTAAAATATCTTCTTTAGTTGATAAATGTGTCAATTACAATTTATTCTTTGCCTTCATGAATTATGAAAAATGGCTTCAAAAAGCTGATATATATGTCTAAAACAAAGCTATAGACAATGTGTAATTTATTTTAGAGAAGGATTAGTCTTTTTAGTTAACTCAATACCTAATCCTTTTACAATATTCAATCAATTCTTCAAAAATCTTCAAACTCCATAAAATATACATGATCCTTAAAGTTGGTGTAAAAAGGAAAGTGTTGGGTCCATCTTTGACAAGTCAATCTCCCTACATGAAAATCTATGACAAACCTTGGATGATTTAACTCCACTTGAGGATGAGTTGGAAGTATTTGAAAGGCTTGGATGATAAGTTAACCAAGAATAGATGCATGACTTGTCAACTAGTCAACCAAAGTACAAGACTAGTCAACTCCAAATAGCTTTTACTTGCATGGAAAGAGACTTTGAAGGATGAAATATGCATGATATATAGCATTTAAACTTAATGTTATCTCCTTATATAGGCATCTAACACCAAAATCCAACTTGACTATTTGACCAAAAAGGTTTATTAGGCCAAAAAGGCCTAAAAGCCAATATGTGCACTTGGACACCATGAAACCTACAAAAATAAGCCATGAAACCTGATAAAATAATGAATTAAATCTAGAACAACATTACTCATCACCAGATATGTGATTTTGATGAGGAAACTTATACCATTTAGTTAACAGAGTTGATTAGGCCAATTTTGCTCCATTTTCCAGTAGAATGGCCATTTTGATTGAGCTGGTATGGATACTTATAGGATGATTTATGGTCAAATGAATATTTTAGGATTAATGACATGTCTCAATATTTTATCTCCATTGATTAGATTTCATTGCACTGCTCTATATTTCATTTACATATTTTTTCCACATAAAACATAATTTTTTCCCTCATATGTATAGATCTATAAATAAAATTATTATTTTTGGAATCCTCTCTAAGTTTAATATATGGTCAAAAAGGTTTTATGTTTATCCATTATTATTTTATAGCAATAAAATCCACTTTTCTCAAAACTATTTTTTAGGGGTTTAAGAGGGTTTCAAAGCTGAATCTTCAAAATGATGATTCATGAAGTACAGACCTCCAAGTCTCAAAAAATTTCCATTTATTCATATAAAATTTAACCCCCTTACATACCTAAAAATATTGGTTTCCCATTCAAAATATATGAAGATTTACCATGTAAATGAAATTTTCCTATGGGGATTTGACTACATTCTGGACTGCCTATACTCTTAGCAATTGTTAATAAATCAAAGCCACTAAACTAATATAAAATTTTCATGAATTATAATTATATATGGGTACTCAAAACATACTAAGATGATTTGACCAAACTCCACATGTTATAAACAATATGAACATCTAAACATGGGGTTTGGAAGGGTGTCTAGAATTGTAAAAAGTGAAAATCTTATCCAAGATGAAAATAATCATTCACTTGCTTCAAAATTCCTAAAACAATCATCATGTTATTTTATCATTCTATCAAAACACTCTAAAATCATATTTTTCTTGAAAAGTAAAAAATGCCGTTTCGGCCTATTTGCCTATTTGCTTACAAATGCCTATATGAGCATGGTTTGCATAAAATTTTGATTTTTGACACTCTTTAAAGGTATTATTAAGATTTAAAAAATCATCCCATTATTTCAAAACTTTAACCTAAGCTTTAAAACCTTTGTGGCATTCTAGAACACTACCTACTCCAATGGTGATCTCAAATGGATAAGGTGAGGTCCGAGATAAAATATAAAGTATATCCTCTCATACAATAGCCATTAAAATTAATTAAAATGTTCCTCAAGTCATTATTACCTTTTTCACAAAATGTTTAGTCCTAATTCCATTTGTAGCTCCTAGAATCCTCAATTTTCTCTCAAAATTGACACTTGTGCATGGGCTATCTGCATATTTGACTAAGTTTTAGTGTTTTGGAGGTGTTTGCATGGTTTTATGAGGTTTTAAATGTCAAAAATATCTTAAAAATTCTTAAGATTCTCCTCAATAACTTGGAAAACTTCTCCACCACTATTATCAAGCACATTAAGACCCTCAAACAATGTATTTAAGCTTAAAACTTGCATATTATGTATAATGTCCTATAATTACAAGCCTAATTTAAGTGTATGATTTTAATTTTATTCTTTAATAATGCATATGTTCCTAAAACTAGATACTAAATTTAATTACCCCTTGAAACATACTTGGACATAAGACCTGATCATGGTGCATTAGGCTTGAAACTTGTTTGTATAGGACTATAGGTCTATATTGTAGATGTAGACTATAGAAATATATAATAGAGGAAATTTTTCATGTTTTAAAACATTTTTAATCTTATGAAATTTCTCTTTAAATACAAACCCTACCATCAAATTCCATGCCCTCAACCTCCTCCTTAGCCCAAGTTATGTCTAAGCTCTTAAAACTGTAGGCTATAGTTCTTGGGGTAAGGTAAGTTATTTTGGATGGTGTTGAGAGAGGAATTAATTTACCTTGATTAATAAATCCCCTTTATTTAATTTTGGTATCTCTTAAGCATGAAACTTACCAAAATAAACTCACTTCCATTATATGCTTCACTTGATGGCTACCTATAACATGATGCTTCAAGGCACTGTAGGTCATCATTAGTTGTGTTTGATGTTTGATAGTCCTACCTCTTGTCTAGGCTCATGGTGATATCTAATCAAAAAATTTATCTATATAATAGTTTGATAGCTTAATTTAGTCTTAGATAAACCTTTGGTCCATCCTACTCAAGGGTTTAGGCCTTCATTTACCATGCTACAAACCTATAGGGTTTAATAATGACATTGTAGGTATTTTTTAATGTCACTCAGTATAATTCAAGACCTCACATGTCTTGTATGGTTTTCCTTAATTTAATGGAATTCATCCTCTATTCAAAATGTCCTTAAAATCATTCACTTTCGAGATATCTCTTCAAAACCCACTAACCCCTTGATTGTACCTCCTACTATCTTACGTCCCTTAGTTTATGGATTTGAGCTAAAGGTGAAGACATTTGGGAGTTATGAGTGTAGGGAAATATTAGTTTCTATATAATGATACAAGATGCACTAATATTCACACCTTATCTTTGAAATAATCATCATTTCCCTAGGGGCCTTCAAGTATAAACTCACATATTATCTAAAAGTGCACTCTATCTCCTAGTTGTAGGTTTCAATATGATAGTTGTAGGTCTTGTCTCTAACCTAAAAATGATTTTTTTTTTCACTTACAACATATTAAGCCACTATATTCTCATTATATTTCATAATAAAGTCCAACAAGTTTAAAATCTTCATTTGCCATGACCTAGGGTTTGTCCTTTATCAATCTTTGCCACCATGGTTGTAGGTGAAGGTTTTTTTAGGTCTGCTATAGGTGTAAAAACCTACTAACACCAATTTTTGATAACATTCTCCTCATTAACTCTTTTATCTCAACTATAAATCTCTATGAAACCTTTATAGATATGAGAACCCTAAAAAATATCAATGTACTTAAAAAACCTCATACATGGCTAGTGTGTTGTCATGTGAGATAAACTTTATTTTAGGGTTTCACATTATGATGGTTGTAGGGTGTTAGCCTCTATAAAATTATTTAAAATTTTTTATGCTCTCCATTTCCTAGGATCTCCTATTAAATTTTATCTTCACTACCAAACTTTGAAACTCTTGGAATATGTTTGATCATTTTCATGCAATCATTGCCTGTAGGTCATCATGGGGTCTGACTATAGATTATTATTATGAGTTGTAGGTCTCCATGGATATAGGTCATTAACGAAAAACCTTTCATTATCCCTATTTTCCTTTTAAATCTTTATTAATGTTTCAATCTATAATTTCATTGCATTAGGTTCAATTATAAACCTTGAAAACATCCCTAGATGTCCAAACCCTCATATGTATAATTGAATACACCTACAAGATTTTAAGTTCATTTAGGCTATATGGGGTACTTAGGCATGATGTTGAAATATTGATTAAGGTTTCAAGATATAGTTTCATTGCATCAGGTTCCCTTATAAATATTGAAAACATCCCTAGATGACCAAACCCCCATTAGTATAATTGAATACACTTACAAAACTGTAGGTGCATTTAGGCGTTATAGGGTACTTAGGCATGGGGTTGATACAATGACAAATGACCTTTTGTCTTAAAATTATGATGGGATATTTACAAACATGATAAACTAATATATATGAATTAAATGAACTTAAAAAACATTCCAATTATGATTACAAACTATAGGCCTCTTCTTGAAGGTACATTATATGGACAATAGCCTGTATGTGACCTTGAGGATGGCTCAAAGGTATATTTTGACCCCTATTCCAATCTTGAATAAGGTTGATGAGGTCATTGGTATAGACCTTTATATAAAGTTACTTTCCACTTGAAATTGATGCCTTAGATGGAATTCCATGACTATAAAGAAGTAGTTGTAGGCTTTCATGACTATATATACCCTTTATTTGGCCTACAACCACTCTTCATATGATTTGATGGCTTGCATTAACTATGATCATTTCATGACTATGGTTATTGATCATAATATACCTTTAATAAGGTCTTATTTAAATTTCAACCTTAGTTGGTTATTATGACATCACCTTGAATGAGCTATTACAGTTGTAGATGCTCATTTCATGACTATGTTTGATGTTTATATGTGACCATAATCTCTTGATTATGCTCTTATGACATCCATGATTATCATCTTTCTATGGAAATGATGTTCTCAATAAAAGTAACCTTAAATAATGTTTCTCCCACACTTTATCATACCTATTACCTTTATGATTAGTTTTTTGACTGATGTACTACTATAGAAAACCATTTTTGACTGAGTGTGCCACTAAATGATCTACAAACACTCTTTATGATGCTCATACTACTCTTTGATAAACCTGTATCTCTTTGATGATGAGACTAGGTAATGGAGATGGGTGGAAGTTTGATAGGTATGAATGGATAATGGAAACATGTGAATGGAGAAGTGGTGGGATGAATAAGAAGCTATAAAATAATGGAAAATGACTGTGTATAGCAGTGAGATGGGGTGGGTGAGATGGAAGTGGGAAAGGAGGATGAAGGATCATGACAATACCAAGAGAAGGAATGTATGAAAATATGTACACCTAATCATAACTCCACATAAATTTGGAGGCCATTATAGGAGTACAAAGAGGTGATTTGAAACATGGTTTTCTCCAAAAACCTTAAAATTTGTAAAAGATCATTAAAGAATGCTAAATAATCCCTATGGAGACACCTTTAGATCATGGATATGGGCATTCATGGCCATGAAAAAAGAATAAATTATAATAATTATGATTGTAAAACATGAAAAACTATATGAAACACTAAAAACACCAAATTATTAAAAATTCGAAGCGAACTTCTTCTCCCATGACTGTACAATTCTTCCTTGCAAGCTTGCCAATACTGTAGATTGACTAGCTGAGTTAGAGACCTTTGTTTGACCCTAAATTAGAAAAATTTTAATACCTTAAATAAACCATATAAAGGTATAAAAAGTACTTAATATTATGGAACAAGTTGAATTTCCCTGAAACTCTACCTAGGTGAGGATAAATTGAAGAAAATCAATTACCTTCCTAGTTATAAAGTAGCATAATTTGACCTATCTTTAATTGAATGGTTATTGAGCCTAGAGAATAAAATTTATGTGCCAATTATATAATAAATAATCCATATAATTCTAATTTATTCACCCTAAATTTGAGATATGTACTCTCTCCCAGTAGATCACACCATTAGAAAACATGCATAGAGATCTCTTTGTACCAATAAGTAAAGTAATAGAAGAAGGTTGGTTTAGGGCCTATATGGCCATGAATCATCATGTTAATTTCAATAAAACTTTTATACTACCTAAAATTGACTCCTCATACCTTGTATATATGGAATTCATATGGATTCCATACTTGTCTTGTAAAAATGAAGAAAATAAGCTTCTTTTGGCCTTCTAAAAGCTAATTCAAGATCCCACCACTTGAAATAGAACATTTTAGAAGAATAACGTGCCATTAATGCAAAATTATACTATTTAAAACATTTTTAATGTTTTAGTATTTCAAATTTGGCATGTGGGAGGGGTTTTGGGAGATTTTAGGCTTAATTAGCATATCAAATGACTTTTTCATGACTTGAATCTTTAAACATAGGATAATTTCAAACCTTTGAACATGTTAAAAGAATTTTTGAGATAACAATTATCCATTTTAATCTTAATTTATTCCCTTTTTGATAAGAAATTACATTTTTAGGCCATAATTAACCATTTTGACTAGCTAAATTGGGTTAAGGACTAGATACTTTGAAAGTTTAAAATAATAGTGGTAGTAATTTAACTTTGATAGGTCAAATTACTAAAAATTAGATAAGGTGAGTCCTCTTCAAAAATGTTGGGTTATTTTATTTTTTATGACATAGGACACATTGTATATTTATATCCAAATAAGGTAAGGAAAGATATGTTTCTTGCAAAAGGTATAATGTGTTATAATTGTGAATATAAAGGTCACATTTATAGATTCTACAAGAAAGGCCTAAAAGATATAATAGATTTAATTAGGCTCTTATAATTTAAGGAAGAAGGCAAGTTAACGAATGGAAGCCAAAGGTGACAAGTGTGAGTCATGATGATACTATGGGTCTAAGTAATGTACTTGTTATGGTGAAGAATGCTTCAAAAGTTAAAGAGTACCAAGAGGTCTCATTGTATACTCATTTTGTGATTGAAGACATCAAGCTTAAGGAGAAGACCAAGGTGTTGATTGAGGCTAGTCTTAACATATATATGAATCCAAGTGAACATCTTATTGTTGTTGAGCATGTATCATGTAAATAATATCAATTATCTATGCCTAATGATGAGGTTCCAAGCTGCAAGGAAGATTATTCAGATTAAAAGGTATGTAATGAATCTATGTTATCTCCATGTATTATCAATTCAATCATATAAGGAAAGGATAATGTTGTAATATATGAGGACTTTGTTTCTCCTAAGCCAAAGATGAAGAAGAATAAGAATTAAAAATATCAGATGAGTAAGGAGGAGATGGAATACTAGGAGTTGTTTTTGTTTTAGATCACTGAGGTATAGAAGGTGTCTTTATCTATGATTCTTAAGAGACTCCTTTCAGTGGAGAATCAAGTTTTTGTGCTCAAAATAATAATTCCAATCATATAAGGTATTTTTTTAATGGGGAACAACATGTTCATAAGTCTATTTTAGAGGTTTGTGAAGGAGCTATAGTATAGAGTCATAATGGGTGATTATAGATGGCTTAATGAGATTGATGAAAATGTCAAGAAGTGTTTGGTTCTGAAAAAGGTGTATGCATTTTTTGAGGTGTGCTCTAGGTTTTTTTGAGGTTTGAAGGTATGTATGTGCCTATTGAGGATTTTTGAGTGCTCTTGGTTTTCTCAGTTGTTGGCTTAAGGGCAAGAAAGCCTAAAATGGGTTATAAGATGTATAGGTTCCCAAAGGTATGGAGGATAAAATCTTGGTCTATAAGTGTGTGATGGGTATTTCTATGTGTGAAAGTAGTTTTAGAGGTGTCCATTGACTAGAAGGAGGTTTGTTGACCCTACTTGTTTTGAGATTCTAAGGTTTTGAGCTATACTAGAAAAGTGGTTTGATTTATGATTGGAGTCCTAAGTATTATTACTATGTTTAATGGGAAAAATGGGTGGTTAAATCAAGCTCACATATATTTGAGGGTTTATGGTTCTCAAATTATTTACATTGTTATCTTTATGGAGAGCTAATTAGCTGGTAGGTCTATGAAAGAAGTATGTTGAAAATAATGATCCTAGTGATAAAAATTGGTGTGATTAAGGGGGAATATGAGAGTGATATAAATATGAAATTTCATGTCCTGAATATGTGTTGTGTCTAATGAAAATTTTGGGATCTATAAGTTTTAGGTAGGGCTACAAGGAGGCTAGATAGGCCTAGTTTGAATAAGAGTGTTGTTTGCTTAGTTTATCCAAAAGATAAAGGTATGAGTATCTAAAGGTATTGTTTAATGTTGGTTTAATTAATATTTCCTATTTTATATAGTGTAGATGTAGAGTTGGTGGTCATGGAAGTGTCTTGAGAAAGAAGGCTAGTAAGCCTACATGATGGTTCTTCATGGTGTGTGGAGATTTGAAGATACTCAGAAGGTGAAATTGATCATAGATCTTAGGGGGAGTCCCTATCATATGTTTCTTGGTGAGTTATATTATATTTCTATGGTTTTATATTTTTTTCTTCATTGGTTGCAGTGCTTGATTAAAGAGAGTGTTGGCATGGAGCAAGAGGAAGTTGTCTAGACATGAAGAGGTTGGATCAAGGTAAGGGGGAGTTTGTATCATATTTATAAGATGATCCTTCCATATATTATAGTATGTTTAGGTCCTTGGGATGAGATTATACCCATTTTGTAATTATGTCAAAGTGAGAGAAATTTCTTGTTGGGGAGAGTTCTTGTTATGAGAATGCTTTGAAGAGAGAGAAGATGAGCTATATATTGATATATATGATTGTTGTTGACATCAACGATAAAATGGGAGATTTTTTGAGAGTTTTCATGATAATTTCATGGTGTTATCATGGAGGTTTCCTATTGAGTGGATAAAGTGCATTGATAGCCTAAGTAATAATGACAAAATGTGCAATGTGCTTGTTCTAGTGTGCTTTATGTATGGCTTAGCTGATCTTTAGAGTTTGACTAATCAGATGTGTTTAGAGATGAGTATGGTATTTTGAACATGTGAAAGGGGTCATATAATAAGTATAAAATTCTTAGAGAGATTATGTGCATAAGTGGAATTCATCTGGTTGATCATAGTTTTCATCTAGACAATTTGGGTCTAGTGGTAGAAAATATGAGTAGGTAGTTTGATTATGTCATCATTACCATGTGGGAATGAGTCAAGGGGATTTGGTCATATGGTTGTGATCATAGTATTCCCTAGTTATTACAAACTAGATCTCAATTCATGCATCAAATCAAGGTTAAATATATAAAGGTGAAATGTTCACTTCTCAATCAAAATTCATAGTTTTCCCATGCTTAGCCAAATTTTCAATATGGATAGAAAGAGATGAGTAGGTATGTTGATGATGTAAACATTCAAATTCATAAATTTGTTAGGAAAAAATGATCATATGATGTTATTTAATATTTTTTCATTGTTTATTTATACTAATTTTATATCATGCAATGTAGTACATCAAAAGATATGCATATGTAAAGTTGGGCTCCCAAGCAGTTTGACTATGTTTTCCCATTCTTAGCTAATTTTTTAGTATGTTAGAAAGAGCCAAGTGAGAATTTTGATTGTGTTATATCTTACACATGTGAAGGTGTCAAGATAAATTGATCATATGGGTTTGTTAAATTGAGCATAGTTGATTTGTACTAAATTCTAGATCATCTATTGAAGTGCAACAAAAGTTATGCATGCTCAAATTTTCTCTCTCATGTAGGTTTTGACATAGTTAGCTTTGTGATAGAAGATTTTGTGAAGGAATTTTAGTGGTGTTATATCTCACACACATGAGAGTTCCAGGAGTAGTATGCCATATGGCTAGATTATATTATGTGAGGATATCATTTGGTCCAAATTTGAGATCCTTTGTCAATGTGCAAAATAATTTATTAAGGATAAAAAATGGATACTCAAATATATTGAATGTGTTCTCATACTTAGTCATTTTTGAAAGTGTTAAAGCTCGATCAAGATCAATGGTACACATTACTCTAAGAAGCTAGGAGGTAAAGAGATGATTATAGGTGCATGAGGTTTAATGACTGAGCAAAGGTATAGGATAAGGATTCAATGGTGATCATGAATTTTTACATTTGATTGAATGGTGAGTGTTGATCATTAGAGACTTGAGTGATCCATAGAGATTGATGGAGAAAATTGAGTCAAAGTTCCTAGATTACATGAGATGAGGTCAACATGACTGAGTTTTAACATTTAAGCATTGGTACTTATGTGTTAAATATTGGAAGAGATCAATAGTGCATATTTGATTTGAGTGGTGAGTTAAAAATATTCAAGAATTGTGTTCGAAGGTTAATTGTGACTATTTGCATTTGAATATTTAAATTTGTAAATGAAAAACTAGCATCTAGTTTTTGGATCATATCTTTCGATATAAGACAAATTTTCTATTTATATAAAAATAAAAATGGTAGAGGACTCTAAGGTACATTTGGATATATAGATTTTAAGATCTAAAAGTGAGTACAATTAAATATATTAATGTTAAAATTTGATTGTGTGTTCATTTTTATTTTGCAAGTGACCCGAGAAGGATATTTGAGCTTGTATTGATGTTGTTCTGATGTCTCATAATGACTTAGATATTGGGAATTCTTTAGAATATGTGAGGATGCTCTATGTGAATTTTTGAGGTGTGATAAATTTATCTTGGTTATGAACAATGCTTAAGAAGTTGATTGTGTGTTCATTCATGGTGATTGTGTACACCAAGTTAATGTTTGAGTTGTTTGAGCATACATAGAAGTGAGCTAAGATGTCTATAATAATTTTAAGATGTCCTAAGGGAAATAAGGTGTGGACCCATGTATTTTAAAGTGGTCACATGTTATTTTTTTACTTGAGGGTGTGCTAAATTGGTGAATAGGTCTCCATAAGACCTATAATAGGTACAAGTGCCTTGTTAAAAGGTGTAGCTGTTTAAGGGTGACCCATAGATTCTATGGATAACCTATAAATATTTTATTGATCCATGTATTCATGTGAGAGATGCCTTAAGGGATAAGGTATGACTAATGGCTTACCAAGGTAGTGATTATCAAGATTACTCTATAAATAGTGGAACCAAAGATGATGGCTTTTATATTTTGTATGAGAGATTAAGGAGTGATTGGAGAGAGGATTGTACATGGGATTTATGGATAAAATGAGGGTTAGATTTACCTAAGGATGAGTTGAAGAGCATATCAGATTGAGGATTGATTTTATGACTTATAGTTCATAATTTTATTGGTAGAATAGTGTGATTATTATTTGAGTGTGAGAAAAGGTGAAGTGTGATAAGCAGAGTTCCATCATTAGGTTTTGTTGAAATCAATTCAAAGGTGGATGTTTTCATAAGTTTTTCTTTGGTATCTCATCATCTAAGGTGGTTTTAGCCTCCTTACAAGGTGAATCTTGCTAAAAGGTCTAGTTGTTACATCTCTGGTAGACAGGTGTAGTAGTACCTTGTGGGATTGGAGTTTCACTAAATAGGGATTGTAGTTCCTTGATCATTTATATATGGTCTAAATTGGATATTATTATTATTATTATTATTATTATTATAGGTTATAGTGGGTTTTATCCCCAAAGAGGGTTTCCCATGTATGTCATGTGTTTTGTGATTAATATTGCATTGTATCTCTTGCTCATTAATGTGAATGTTGTGTATTCTTCATGAATGCTTGTGGTAATTTATTAAGTGTTTGAAAACATTAGAATTTAAATTAGATTGTTTGGGCTCACTGATTCAACCCCTAGTGATTTTTATTCTAGTATAAGTCAACCTTGAACATATACCATGTCTTTCTCTTCTTCTATGCCTTCTTATTATAGCATTCTTCCTCTTCCATGCCTTCTTAATCTGGCATGTTTTCCATTAACACAAACATGACATCATTTCCCTTAGTGGTCATACCCAAAATTTACACATTAATACACAAATTAATGCAATTACAAGTGCACCTCAAACTATTAGTGCCTCTCAAATTTCTAATGCCTCTCATTCCACTAGTACATCCCATGTTACTTTCCCTTGTCAAACCACTATTACTATTAATCAAATTTTATTACAAGCCTTGAACCAAATGGATAATTTTTAAATTAATAGGTTAATCAAATGATGTAAATGAAAAACCAATTAATTCACTTTCAAAATCATACTCAACCTACTTAATGGGGAACACAAAATCTTAATTCCCCCCACTCTAGTTATAAATGCACATGGTAACCTTTTATCCTAACTACCACTTCTTAACAAGGCTATTAGACATTTACAAAATGAACCCTCAACTCCTTAAATTTAAAATATTAACATAGATGGCATAATTCCTACTATTAGTTATAATGGATCCACTAATCCTGCTTTGTATTTAGAAACTTATATAAGGATTGGATTAAACTTGATACCTTTTCTACCAACAATCTCTTAGCTAAAACCTTTTTAGGTGATGATTTAGACTAGTATAATCAAATCAAGATCCATACCATATCTAGTTTTAAATACTTAGTCAATGTATTGATTCATGAATTTCAAACTAATGGCATTCCTAGTAAAACCTTAGTTCATTTTATCAATTGTAAATAATCAAAATCTAAAACAACCCAAGTATTAATTAAATGATATAAGGCCTTATCCAATAAATCTAAGTAAAAAATGTTATAAAATATTATTTTCCTTTTTTTCACTAATTTTATTCACCCCAAATTGTAATATTAAGTTAGGACTCTTTCTAAAAAATATTTAGAATAATCGATCGAATAAGCCAAATGTCAATATTTTCTCATAAGACAATTTGAGCCTTCCCATACTCCATAAAAAATCAGCTACTTATGAAATTTAAGAATAGACATGCTACCAATGATGGTATGATGTATACCCATGATTCTATACACACTACTCATACTACTACCCCAAGTGGTATGAATGAAGTTATTCTTTCACAACCAGTTTCAAATAATCCTTTACCACATTATAGTTCTACATTGTCCAAAGTGAATAATGTCTACATTCATAAACCACTTTCCTTAGCAGATATTTTAAAGTTTCTTCTATGCCTTTACCATGATATATTGATCCTACATTCCATAACAAACATTAGTATGATCCACATAATTATTTTTGGTATCATGTAAGTTGGGTTCATTCTCATGAAGCTTGTTTCTAGTGAAACAAATTTTATCTTGAAGATATTATTGGTCTTAATTTTGATCATAAAACTCTTGTTCATTACCACCAAAAATATTATAAAGTGGAAAATAAGGTTTATGAAACCAAAACTAAACATGAATCACTTAATCAAACCAATGCTCATCTAGATATTTACAAGGATCCTCTCCCTAATCATTAATATAATATTACTCAACCTCCCACTACCAATAATATCAAAACTTCAATTGATACCAATTCTATCACTAATGATTAAAATGTTGTCAACATGAATAATATGATAATATTAGTCTCTTATATATATATTTATCCAATTTATAACAAAAATAGTTTCCAAATATTTCATATTGTTTAATATTCTTACCCATCTCATTTCTTAGAATTGGGGATCATGGAAATGATTCCACTATCCAATTTAAAAACACAAACTATTCCTACATCTAATAATGTACATTTGTCCACTCAAATGACACATTTATATGATAACTCACTTTATATAGATTCAACTTATAGTCATAAATTATCAACCATTTCTTCTCAAACTACTATGCCCTTATCGTATGACATGTCTAGGGATACGTGTGGTTGACTTATGGTAGACATACCTCTTTTATATTCTTGTCACATTTATATATGTTCTTATTAGGTCAACCTATGAAATAACCATGGTTAGGTAGACTATACATAGGAGGTAGTAGTTAGTCTCAGAGGATCATATTATGAATTTTATTCTTATTACATTGTTATCAAGGTTTCCCCCTTGAAGTGGCCTAGTCATAATACTCAAGTATTATACTCTTTTTCCAATTTTTCTTGTAGATCTACTTATTTTATTATTAATTATGTGATATATTATTATATTATTATGAATCATCTATGTAATTTCATTATGATTGGTATCAGGGCTTCTATTTATGTAAGTTTCTATGGTGTAGTTTATTTTTATATTTAACATCTTGGGGCACTAGAAGTTAAAAAAACATAACTTGTGATCCAAGAATAATTGATTTTTAATCACCATAGTTTTTTTCATGGTTTTTTATTACATAAAAGGATTTTTTTATATTTTTTTAACCTTATGCAAATTAATAGTTGTTGAATTCATATTTTTGATATTATTCTAATGGTCTATCTACTAGTACAATTTTTCAAGCCAATTTTCTCACCCTTGTATACATTAGTAATAATTGGATTTTTTTGAGTGAGGTGATTACAATGGTATCATATATTGATACATTTTTTTGTGTTGAATCCCTCATAAGGTTTGTGCATGGTTAGGCCTATCACTTATGGATGTGGGAAAGGGTATTAAACACCTAAAAATGCATACCAAGATGACATGGAGTTAGAAACTTCAAATAAAACTATTTCAATGGTTGTTTAACACCTTCAATCAGAGTTACATGGCATGGTGCATAAATGTCCTCCATGTGGTTCAATGGGAAGTCATGGGGATGAGAGGGGAGATGAATGACATGAGGGATTTGTTACAACATCTAACTAGGAAATTAACCAACCTTATAGATAAACCTTTAAAAAACTCTACACCACTCCAATTTAGGTCTCCCATTACAAATATTTATAGCCCTACTATGAATTTGAAGCCAATGTTTCCAAAAGTGTACTTGCACAAGTTTGATGGTAATTATCCACTCACATGGATTATTTAAATTTAAAATTTATTTTTTCTACATCAAAATCCTTGTTCACAAAAGGTGGTCATGGCATCTCTATATCTAAAACCTAATAAACTCATTTAGTATTACTAGGTGTGTGTTCAAAATAAAAATAAGGGTGTCACATTTTCATGGTCAGTATTTTATGAGGCATTATAGCTCTAATATTGAAATAATGTCTCCAAAACCTTTTTGAAATAGTTATCCAAGAGGCACCAAATCAGGAGTATAAAGGATTACATTCATAAATTTTAGAATCTCTCCTTACATGTGGTAGACATCATTGAAGAAAATATGACAAAACTATTTTTGGGTGGCCTCAAAGATAACATCTAATTGAAGGTTCATATGTTTCATTCCAGTAATGTATATGAAGCTATGCTAATGGAACACATGGTTGAGGAAAAAGAGTTTATTGAATGAATACCTTTCATTAATGTCTATGAATTCACTTTCACATCACCATAATTTACACAACCTACCAAATTGACCCCTTATAACATTAAATAATATAATTTTAAAGGTTTGTGTTTCAGTTGTGATAGCAAATGAAGAAAAGGACATTGACATGTTGAAAATAAGCTATTTTAAATTGAAGGCACCAATGAGGAGGAATAATATGATGAGGTTTTAGGGGTAGGTTTGGAAGAAACCAATGATGAATTTGGAGATTATCCACCTAGTATTATTTATCATGTACTTTTAATAATTATTACTCATCAAAATATTAAGGTGGTAGGTTTCATGAATAAACATAAGGTTGTTGTGTTAATTAAACTGGGAGTGCACATAACTTCATAACCAATAAGATGGTTACTCATTTGAACTATTTCATTTACCCTAGCTTAAAATTTTAGGTCATGATTATAGATGGTGGTATAGTTAACTCTTATAGAAAATACCATATCCTTAATATTGATATGAGAGACTAATTGTTAGATTTCCCTAGGTTTTCTATTCCCATGGAAGGAACTAACATTGTTTTAGTAGTGTAGTGGCTCACCACTTTGGGAATTATTGAGATGAATTTCCAAGAACTATTTATGAATATCCATTCAAAAGGTAGGACATTTGAATTATGTGGATTAGGAGATAAATAAGCATAAGTAGTTAGTTTCAATTAGATGAAAAATATTCTCAAAAATGGTGTTGAGGGATTTGTGGCACAAGTATTTTCCATAGAGGTGAAACCAACAAAGGATAGTACACATCCTAATTTTTAAAGGGTGTTGTATGACCATTATGTTGTTTTTAGTGACATGACAAAAGGAATTCCTCCATTACATGATCATTATCATATCATAATGTCATTATGATAAATAAATTACCCAACATTAGATTGTATAGGTATCCCTATACCCAAAAGAGTGAAATTGAAAATATGGTTTAGGAGATGTTGGAGGCAAGAATCATCTGACACAGTCAAAGTGAATATTCCTCCCTTGTGGTCATGGTGTGAAATAAGGATGACACTTAGAATATGTGCTCATATTATAGAGAAATAAATAAGTACACCATCAATAATAACTTTCTTATTCTAGTAGTTGATTATTTTATATATGAATTGCATGGTATTATTTATTTTACCAGATTAGACCTTCACTCTAGGTATCATCAAATTCAAATATGTAATGAGGACATACCAAAAACCACTAGGCATTATGAATTTATGTTCATGCTTTTTATCCTCATAAATTCAAAATATATATTTTAGAGTTTGATGGATACTATTTATTGGAAATTTTAAAGAAATTTTGTATAGGTGTTTTTTGATGATATAATCATATACAAAAAAATGGGAATACCATTTGAATAATGTGAAATAGGTAATTTTAGTTCTTGAACAACATAAAAACTATGCCAAACCTTCCAAATTTGATTTTGGTGTCTTATAGGTGTATTAATTGCATCACATTACTTCACATGAAGGAGTGAAATTTGATCCTAAGAACATCTAAGTGATAATGGAGTTGTATGTTCTTAAGACCTTCAAGAACCTCTAAGGATTTATGGGATTAATTGGTTACTATCACTAGTTTTTAAAAAATTATTCTATCATTATAGCTACATTGATCTCTTTGTTGAATAAATAATCCTTCCATTGGACTAATTTATATACTAAGGTATTTGAATAGTTAAAAATAGATATGTGCATACTCTATTTTTAGCTAATCTTGATTTTTTCAATTTTCATTACTGTGGAGTGTGACACATTAGGATATGGCATGGGGGATATACTCATGAAAAACTTTAGTCTAATATCATTTGAAGTTAGCTAACTAATGGTAAAAAATAGGTTCAAAACAATATATGAGAAAGATATGATGTTTATTCTACATGCAGTCAAGCAATGGAGATCTTATTTTATGGGTCATCACTTTTAGGTAAAGACTATTCATGATGGCCTAAAATATTTTTTATAAAAATTATTTTCATCTAAATAACAACATAAATGGGTGAATAAAATGTTAGGATATGATTTTTATATAGTTCATAATAAAAGAGAAGAAAATGTGGTGGTAGATGCCATATTCTAATGGGATGAATCAATTGAAGCATTGTTATGCACCATGACCATGTGGTAGGCAGAATGACTAGAGAAAACAAGTTCAAAATGGGAGAATGACAATACTATCAAATATTTGATTTGGAATATTCATTAGGTTTTTTATAAATATGAAATATTTACATGGAAGGGGAATGCATTATGGTATAAATATAAATTATACCTCTATAAGCATTTTGTCAAACATAAAATTATTTAGGAACTTCATTCCTCTCCACTTGGAGGTCACTTCATATTTATAAAAACATATCATAGGATCAAGAAAGACTTATTTTGGGAAGGAATCAATGGTGATGTCCAAAAATATGTGGAAAAATGCATGATTTACCAGTATAAAAAAGAGGGAACCATTAAGACACTAGGTCTTTTACAGCCTTTATCCATCCCATTTAGTGTTGAGAGGAAGTTTCCATGGATTTAATTACTAGGTTACCATGGTCTAAGGATAAAAATGTTATCATGGTAGATATCAATAAAATCACCAAGTATTATCCTTTTTGTTTCGTATCACAATTGTTTTGTTTCTAGTACATTACCTTATGTTTTTTCAATACCATCTAGAAATTGCATGGTACTCCAAGGATCATTGTAAGTGATCGAGATTCCATATTTAATAGTAATTTTTGGATTGAATTATTTGTATGTTATTTTACCTAGTTGGCTCATATTTCATCCTATCAACCTCAAACTAATAGACAAATAGAGGTAATCAATAAATGCCTATAAAGATATATCTATTGTTTTATTTTTGATAAATAAGAAAAATTGATTCATTAGCTTCCACTTGCTGAATGGTGATATAATAATTCTATTCACAATTCATCTAAAACTTATCCCTTTATGGCCTTATATGGATATCACCCCCATCCATCACTTCAACCATGAATTTACATCCCAAGGTTATAGTTTTTGAATAACACATTCTCCATCAGTATGAGATCTTTGTCAATTTGTGAGAAAATTTAGCGATGGCTCAAAATTACATGAAACAATAAGTAGATCAACACCATAGTTAGCAACATTCTGACATAGGTGATTGGGTCTTTGTGTGATTATATACATATAATTAGATGTATTTGAAATAGTATAAAAATGGTAAAATGTTATACCCTAAGTATTATGGACCTTATAAAACATTGTATAAAATTGGTAGTGTGGTCTATGTTGGATATTAACCAACAATATGATTACACTTATGAAAGCAATAAACTATGAAATTAAATTAGATAGATAAGTAACTAGAATCAGATAATAGCAAAGAACAAGAGATACAAGAAACCACCCTGAAAACTTGTATTAAACTCTTTATAGAAGGAATATAATTGAAGAAACTTATTTCTTCCACACCTCTCTTAGATGTATAAGATCTCTATCTAGATCTCTTTCCCTCAAGATCTCTCTCTCTCTCAATTACAATCAAATCCAACAACTTGGATTGATACAACTCTGTACTATTCTTCCAACATTCAATAATGAACTACTACCACAATAAGCTAAGAAGATCTAATTCTACATATAGAATTAGGAGACTTGAGCATGCACTTACAACCAACAGTTAAGCCTCTTGAACAAGGGCTCTAAAAACAATCTTACTAATAATAGAGATGCGAACTTAAGACTAAGACTTAAACTCATCATGCAAACACTTGGTTCTGTCCTCAGAAATAACATTCTAGATGCATAGGTAACTGACGCTAGTTCCTACCTGCTTGCCTGTGACTGACGTCGACCGATCCCCTACCGACGCCGGCGTCTCTTCAACTACACTTGACCAATGTGGTTGCTCTTGACCAATGCTAGTGACTATATAAACCTACAAATTTGGTAATGCACTCCTTAGGTGAAGCTTTTAGGCTCCACACCTTAACAATCTCCCACTTAGAGATAAATAGCTACACCAGTACCTGTATAGCAACATCTTCTAGCTCCTCCATCTTCAACTCAATCATGAAGATCAACAAAAGTTGAATGAAGATTTAACTTCTCCTTTGTAACTAGCTTGGTTAACATATCAGCAAGATTCTTCTCTGTATGGATCTTCTCCAGCTTCAACTCACCATCTTCCAATACCTGTCGTATGAAATGGTACCTAAGCTATATGTGCTTGGTTCTTGAGTGAAAGGCTGAATTCTTAGCCACATGCATTACACTCTGACTGTCACTATACAATCTGCAACTCTCATGCTCCTTTCCTAACTCTTCCATGAATTATGTCATCGATATCATCTCTTTGCTAGCCTCTATGGCTGAAATATACTCTACTTCTGTAGTTGACAAGGCAACAACCTTCTACAACTTTGATATCCAGCTAACTATCATTCCACCTACAGTGAAAACATATCCTGTGGTGTTCCTCCTACCATCCAAATCACCTACCATATCTAAATCTACATAACCATGTAGAGAAGTATCTGAACCTCCATAACACAAGTGCCTACTGCTGGTTCCTCTCAGATATCTAAGGATCCATTAAACTGCTTTCCAATGTTCCTTCCCTAGATTGGCCATATACTTACTTATAACTCCCACTGCTTGGGCAATATCTAGTCTAGTACACACCATTGCATACATCAAACTCCCTACTGTGGAAGAATATGGAACCTTACTCATGTACTCTACCTCATCATGTGAATTAGGACATTGTTCTTTACTCAACTTAAAATGTCCAGCCAAAGGTGTGCTTACCGGTTTAGCATCCTGCATATTGAACCATTTCAACACCTTGTCCACATAATCCTCTTGAGACAATATCAACCTGTGATTTTTTCTGTCTCTCTTAATGCTCATGCCAAGGATTTTCTTTACTACTCCCAAATCCTTCATAGCAAATGTTTGAGCTAATTTCACCTTAAGCTCAGAGATATCTTGCATGTGTGATCTTGCAACCAGCATATCATCTACATACAACAATAGAATAATATATCTATCATTATCCAATCTCTTAAAATACACACAATGGTCAGATTGACACCTACTGTAGCCATGCTCAATCATAAACCTGTCAAATTTCAAATACCACTATCTAGGAGCTTGCTTGAGGCCATACAAGCTTTTCTTCAATCTGTACACTAACTTCTCCTTACCTTTGACCTCAAATCCTTCTGGCTGTTCCATATATATTTCTTCATCCAAATCACCATGAAGAAATGTTGTCTTAACATCTAGCTGCTCAAGATGCAAATCCTCAATAACAACCAAAGACAGTACAATCTGTGTAGAAGTCATTTTAACAATAGGAGAAAAAATCTCACCAAAATCAATACCTGGCTTTTGTGCAAATTCTTTCACAACCAATCTGGCCTTATATCTCATCTGTCCATTTTCACCTTCCTTCAACCTGTAGGTCCATCTATTCTTCAGTGTTCTCTTACTAGCTGGCAATTCAACCAAATCCCATGTTTGGTTCTCTCTTAAGGACTCCATCTCCTCAACCATGCCATGCTCCCACTGACTCTTAGACTCCACCTATAATGCTTCTTCAAAACTCTCTAGTTCTCCACCATCAGTTAGCAATAAATAGAATAATGAAGGAGAATATCTAATTGGAGGCTTACTTACTCTTTCTGACCTCCTGATGGGTGTCTGAGACTCATTCACAACACGCTGTCCACCCAAATTCTCTGACAGTGACTGACCTCAATCACTTTTAGGCCTGTTACTAGCCTAACCGATGCTGGTACCTATCCTACCGACGTCAGTCTCTGTATGACCGACATCAGTTTCTATCCTGCCGATGCTGGTTCCTTTCCTGTCAATGTCAGTCTCTATGTTTTCCTGCAAGTGATTATTTCTTTTTCCCGCAAGCTCATATTGGACCGTCACTTCATCCAATTCTCCATTGCTCTACCCAGATTGATTCAGCTTCTTCAGCTAATCGCTATACATCACTTTTTCATTGAAAACAACATCACAGCTCCTAATTATCTTGTTAGTTCCTAGATTCCAAAATCTGAAACCAAAATCATCTGAGCCATAGCCAATAAATGTGCACCTCATAGACTTAGCATCCAGCTTCTTTCTATTTTCCTTATCAACGTGCACAAAGGCTTCACAACCAAAAACTTTGAGGAATGAGAGATCTACCTTTTTACCTGTCCATGCCTCTTCTAGAGTTCCACCATCTAGAGTTGTAGAGGGTCCTCTATTAATCAGGTACACTACAGTGTTAATAGCTTCTGCCTAAAACTCTAAGGGCAAACTAACATGTAATCTCATACATATTGCACGCTCCATAATTGTTCTATTCATCCTTTCAGCAATTCCAATCTACTGAGGTGTCCTTGGAACCATCCTTTGCCTATAGATTCCATGCATATAACAATACCAGTTGAACTTATAGCTACAGAACTCACCACCATTGTCAGATCTCAGGCACTTCAATCTTCTGCATGTTTCATTCTCAACCATAGCTTTCCAAATCTTAAAAGTCTTAAATACATCAGATTTCTTCTTAATACAATAGATCCATACCTTTCTTATAGCATCATCTATGAATGAAACATAGTACTATGATCCTCCAATAGAAGCTACCTGAGCTGGTCCCCACACATCTATGTGAACAAGCTGCAACTTATGCTTCTTCTTTATAGACCCAGTCTTGAGAAAACTAACCCTCTTCTATTTTCCAAATACACAGTGCTCACAAAATTCTAGATCCATGCTTTTCAAATCTGAAAGCTTACCTTTAGACTCAAGAATTGACATCCCCTTCTCACTCATGTGGCCAAGCCTTGAGTGCCACAATTTAGCATCCACATCTGAAGTAGATAATACAGAAGGAGAATTTTTAGTAACACAATTACATAAATAGAGAGTACCTACTCTCTTACCTCTGGCCATAACAAGTGCACCCTTGGTCACCTTCCAAGATTCTACTGTGAGAGTTACTGTACAACCCTCATCCCCTAACTTTCCTTCAAAAATAAATTTCTCTTCAAGCTAGGAACATGCATCACATCTCTCAACACCCATATGTTGCCATTCTACATTTTCAGCTACACTTTACCTTTGCTAATAATTTTACAAGGATCATCATCCCCTAGATACACTATTCCAAAATCTCCATGGATATAGTCATGAAAATATTCCCTATTAGGGGTAGCATGAAAAGATGCACCAGAATCTAACACCCAAGATTCTATATTATTATGCAAAGAGAATATTAAACCATCTTGTGCAATACCTACAACCTTTGCTTCTTCTTTTCCTTCATGTTGATTGTCCTCCTTAGGCTTTGACCAGCAATCTCTGCTTATGTGCCCCATCTTTCCACAATTCTAGCATTGTGGCTTCCTGCCATTTCTGGATTTGGATTTACCTCTCCCCTTAGACTTAGATCTTGATCTCCCTTTCTTGCTCTTCTCTTTTTTCCTTCCCCTACTCTCAAAACTTAAAGCACTCCTAGATGTCTCTTCTATGCTTTTTTTGTGAATTTCCTCATTCAAGATAACACTAACAACATCCTCTACTTTTAAAATATTTGATACAAATTTAGTATTACTAACTGCCATTACTAAGCTATGCCAGATTTCAATCAAAGAACATAATATTAAAAGAGCTTTTATTTCATCATCAAATACAATTTTGATTGAACTTAATTGATTTACAATACCATGGAAATCATTCATGTGATTAGATACAGATCCACCTTTTTGCATATGCAAATTAAATAACTGCTTCATAAGATATACCTTATTAGAAGCTGAGGGTTTTTCATACAAATTTGCTAAAGTAGTCATCATCTCTATCGTTGTTTTTGCCTGTGATAAATTAGATATCACAGTAGATGCTAGACTCAGTCTTATAGACCCCAAAGCCTTTCTATCAAGAACTTCCCATTCTTCAGCATCCATGTCTGTGGGCTTCTTTGCAATCCCACCTAACGGTAAGTATAGATCTTTCTGATATAGATAATCCTCTATCTGCATTCTCCAATGTTGATAATTTTTTCCATTGAACTTCTCCATTCTTAGTTTACTTTCTTTTGCCATTGCTTCCCCCACTCAAATAGAAATCCCTACAGAAACTCCTGTGAGTAACCTATAATCAATACACACTACACAAATATGAAGCACCTGTTAGTGAACCTGAGCTTTGATACCAATTATTGGATATCAAGCTCTAAACCTACAACCAAGGCTCTGATACCACTTATTGGATATCAACCAACAATATGATTACACTTATGAAAGCAATAAACCACATAATTAAATCAGATAGATAAGTAACTAGAATCAGATAATAACAAAGAATAAGAGATACAAGAAACCACCCTGAAAACTTGTATTAAACTCTTTACAGAAGGAATACAATTGAAGAAACTTCTTTCTTCCACACCTCTCTCAGATGTATAAGATCTCTATCTAGATCTCTTTCCCTCAAGAGCTCTCTCTCTCAAGTACAATCAACTCCAACAACCTGGATTGATACAACTCTATACTATTCCTCCAACATTCAATAATGAACTACTACCATAATAAGCTAAGAAGATCTAATTCTACATATAGAATTAGGAGACTTGAGCATGCACTTACAACCAATAGTTAAGCCTCTTGAAAAAGGGCTCTAAAAATAATCTTACTAATAATAGAGATGGGAACTTAAGACTAAGACTTAAACTCATCATGCAAACACTCAGTTCTGTCCTCAGAAATAACATTCTAGATGCACAGGTAACCAATGCCAGTTCCTACTTGCTTGCCTGTGACCGATGTCAGTCTATCCCCTACCGATGCCAGCGTCTCTTCAACTACACCTGACTAACGTCGGTCACTCCTGACCGATGTGATGACTGTGTAAACCTACAACTTTGGTAATGCGCTCCTTAGGTGAAGCTTTTAGGCTCCACACCTTAACAGTCTATAAGATGGAATTCACCCAATCTACTCACATACATCCAATATTCCATGTATCTTGCCTAAATAAGATAGTTGGACATAGAGTTTCTACTCACAATGAGTTGTCTAAATTGTATGAAGAAGGTTGGGTTATTTAAGTGCTTGAAGTGATCCTCCAAAGAACACTAAGTAACTATATACTAGAGTAATTTAAGAGATTTGATCAAAAGGAAAAATTTACATTATGAATATGCAACATGGGAGGATGAATATTTACTTAATAACACCCAAGGTTGATTCAATGTTGGAGACAATGTTTCTTTTAAGGGGAGGGGCATGATACACCCTTATCCTATGGCATGTCTAGGGATAGGCATGGTTAAATTATGGTATATAGACTTATTTTATATTCTTGTCACATTTTTCTATGTTCTTATTAGGTTAGCCTATGGAATAACCTTGGATAGGTAGACTATATATATGAGGTAGTAGTTAGTCTAAGAGGATCATATTATGAATTTTTTTCTTATTGCTTTGTTTTGGAGGTTTCCAATTAAAGTGGCTCAGTCATAATATATAAGAATTACACTCTTTTTACAAATTGTTATTATGGTTCTACTTATTATATTCTTAATTTTGTGATGTATTATTCTATTTTTTTGAATCATTTAATTAATTTCATTACATTTGATATCTCTCATTTAATTATGAATGGTTCTTTACTTATAATATTTTTGAGTGGTATCAGATCTTTGATTTTGAAAAGTTTATATGGTTTAAGTTTTTTAGATATGGCATACTAAGCTCTAGAACTTCAAAAAACATAATTTGTGATTTCGGAACAATTGAATTTTTTCATCATTATAGTTTTATTCATGGATTTTTTTACAAATAAGGAAAAAATTAAAAAATGTGTAAAAAAAGTCTAGATTTTTTTTAAACTTGTGCACATTAGTAGTCATTGGATTCATCTCTATGAATCATTTGATAAAATTTCCTCACTCATAAATACCAAAATAACCAACAATTAAATTAACTACATTACCAAAAACATTATCAACATCAATACAATCAAACCCACTTGACCAACCCATATTATTTAAATTATAGTCAACTACACCTTATAAACATCAATTTAAATACACATTAATACTCATTCAAAGGATCTAATTTAACATTATTCACCTTTATCTAATACAAATTTAATTATATATGATGAATGGGATCATATAGCCAAACTCTCTCATCTCCCATCTCATATTCCTTTTCTAAAACTTATGAGAACTTATCCTCATCATCATAACAGTCTAATGCCACTATTATTTGAAATTAACATCATTTTTCCCCCACTTTTATGAAAAGAAATTACTTTGTATAGACATTTATGTATTATCCATAAACAATGTGAAGAAATGTCTGTCCACATTGATGAAATTACAGATATTTCTCTTACACTCAATTTCCCTATTGCTTCAATGATTCTCAATGAAATATTGATTTGTGTGGATGATCCTCCATTTTACATTAATGTTAAAATAGGAAATTTAAAATTAAAACATGTACTTCTTGATGAGGTTTTTATAACTTATGTTGCCTCCGTAGACTATTAAAACACTTGGGTATTTTGAATGTAATCTTAAAACTACTCAAAGTACATGGTAAGGATATGATAGAAGACAAATGCCTCATCTAGGTTATGTTTAACTTCCTATCACATTTCCCCTATCATATTTCACATCAAATTCATGATATTTAATTCCTCATTATCATATAAAATTTTACTCAGTCACTTTTGAACACATTACATGAGAGCCATGACCTTGTCAGCATGACAACGTCTTAAATTTAATCATAATGGTGTTATATACAAGATCTAAGGAGATACATATCATTCTAATTTTGAATAATTTTATTAAAGTGAGTTTTTAGAAATACTTACCCTTGATCCTTTACCTAGTATTCCTTTTCATGAGTCTCAACACTTTAATTTTTGTATCAACTCTACTAGAGGTTATAATGGTCACCCTAAACTAGTAGGAAATATAATACCTGATCTATAAGATTATGATGATTAAATTTATGATATTAGTTTGAAAATAAAAAATTATGATCTCAATTCTCACATAATTACTCAATGACCTCTATTTTTACATCTTTGGTCTCATAAAAACTAATAGATGAAATTTATGTCACTATAACAAAGACTAAACACTCCATTCATCATTATTCTTTGATCAATAAAATTATTTATGACTTCACCATTGATCTCTATAACCTTGATTATGATGATTGGTACTCTTTAGATGATCCATTTTTATCTATATTTTCTCAAGCTAAAAATGTAGAGATAATTAGATATCATGCTTCCTTATAACTTTATTTTAATTATATTGATGTAGTTACCTCTCATTATAGTATACATAACATTAATTATTTATCACTTGATGTTCACAAGTTTGATCTAAAAACACACAGACTATATATCACTTAATCATTATCAAAATTATTTAGATTATGGTTATTGATCTTGCCATGAAAAAACCATATTTATTTTCTTTTTTTTTATAATCCTTTGAGCATGATCCCTATTGAGATTTTAGATAATTTACACACCCTCTTTGAGATCATCCCTAGTAGTTTTTGAACCTAGTCCTAATCCTACTCTGAGTTCTCATCATATTGGTGATAGCATACTACCTTTACCTAAGCTTGACCCTCTACTTAGATAATGTCTAGATGAGCCATTTTGTGAGTCCTAAAATGTTTCCAATCATTGGGCCAATTATTACCATTGCCACTAGTGATTCTTTACATAATAGCAAGCGTCAGGTTCTACTCCACTATAGATTGTCAACCTCCATAATTAGCTACTTATAGAAATGGCTTATATTTTCATGGAATGATCGTGAATTCATTTATTCACCATTGATATATTAGGTAGTAAATTTATACACTTCATCTAAATAAGGTACAATACACCAATAAGAGATTACCTCCTCCCAAGATTATTTTAGAGTATATCTTGAGAGATGGGAAAGTTTATTGTATTTGGAATCAATGTACTACGCATAATATATATGGATGTAGAGTGATACAACAACACTTCCATGATTTTCCATGGCTTATGCCACTGTTGAATCAACAACACATTGCAAGTTATTTATGGATAAATACTTAGACTTCTCCACATCCTCCATTCTCTCATAGATCTACATATATGAATCATAGTGAAAATTGAATCCCTCACATTGATTACCCCTTGTAGGAGATGCCATATGAACATCACCCTTATTATAACATACCCAATATCTATATAGAGATAATATGTCAAGAAGTATTTTGATGACTCTCTATGAATATTGATGAGACTTTGATTAGATTTAGATTAAAATTACACCAAAATGTATTTGATGTTATCGATGATGTATGCCATGACATCTATAAGTAATTATGAACACATAATTTTATTTCATCACAATATTTATCAAACTTATACATGATTTGGATTTAATATTTTCACTATTAAATTGGTGGATGCACTATGATATCTTTTTCTTATGTCTTGTTCATTATTTAAAATTATTTTTCATGTTACTTTGTTATTCAATTTTCACCTATTTAATTTTACCCTCTATTATGGGATGATTTATCTTTACATATATGTTTATGATAGATCATCATTATGAATAGAATATATATTCTTGTGACACATTTCTTAACCCAGACCCTATGCTATCTTATTTTATCATATAGTCAGCTACCAAACATATTTATCATTATACCATCTATCACAGAGATATCTATTCATTCTCATTTTTCCTTTTATTTACATTAATATTTTTTACACATATGGCTAGTCTTGAGATCATGAACTTACTTATGGGCAAGTCTAATTATTAAGAAGTTGATAGTCTCTATATAATTTATATCTTGTAACCAAAGTCTAAAGATTATCTATATTAATCACTTCTATCACTCATGTTTGGTATTCTAAATTTTTATAGAGGATGAGGAATATAAAATTACATAAAATGCTAAAATCCAAATTATTTAAATAAAAGGCAATGATCAAAAGGCAATTACAAACTCAAAATTTAAAATCACATAAAAAGACATGATTCTTATTTTAGCACATGTCTTATTATATTTGAATCTTAAACTCCAAAAATGGCCTCATAATAGAGTCAAATTTCATTGGGGTGATGTAGGACAATAGACTAGGATAGCATGTCTCATTATAATATATAGTGCTACATTATTTCTCACATAAGTATATAATCTTCATATTAGATCAAAAACTTTATAAGGGGTCCCGAGGAATGGGTAACATGATGTGGGAAGGTATGTCCATTTTAATTTTATTGTGTATATCACCTTCATGAGATGATATAAGTACTTAATTGATTATTCAAAATCTTGATGTCTACTCAGATAAGTATCTTATATATATGTTCTCTAAAAAATATTTAGTAATTTCCCATTTGATTTGTATGTATCATGACTATTAAATATTATTAAAAATTCATATGTAATGATTATTCATCCCCTCTTATATCAAAATATTCCCAATATTTCCTCCTTAATGAGAATCACTTTTTATCTGACCATACCTCTTTGGTTATCATTTTATGAGCTGTAACATAAGACACTGGGTAGGACAAGGCATTTCTCAAAAAAATTATTTCATATCCTATAAACAATTCCCATTTATTTTTTTCTCCCTTTGTGAGTTTTAGTATATTACCTTGGATAGGATTAGGCCTTTCTCACAAAGTATCCTTTTATCTCATAACAACCTATGTACCATACTTCATCATAATAATAACTATTATCTTTCACACTATTGACTAACACAAACCTTAAGTTTAGTTTATCATTCATACACTAATTTTTATTTGTATGTTTTTATTATATTTTGTTTACATATATTTTTTTATATGATTTTATCTTACATTGAAATTTCAATTTTTTTACATATATTTTTTTGTAACTTACATATATTTATTTGTATGCTTAAACTACATTGATACTCATTTTTATTTGTCTTTCACATATATTTGATTTAAAATTTTCCACATTTATATATTACATCCCATTTATTTATTACATGTGTTATATATTTAGATTGACATTTATATTTTTTAAAACAAATACTTTCTTTTTAGCCTTGCATTTATTCACATTAACCAGAAAAAAAATTCACATCTACCAAAAAATAATAAATATACATCACACATTTTACAATAGCATATATAAAACATTAATGTGTACTTTAAATAAAATACCCAAATCCATAACATCAATGAGTAATAACATCAAATATATCATATATAAATGTCTCAAATGTATGCTACAATATAAAATGATATAATTATAGAATAATCTCAGCTCTATGGATGTGGTCCACCATGTCTATCTAGTGGTGGATGAGCTACACTACCCATATAGATCATTGTAGTGAATATATATATGTCTATAATCCCTCCACCTATCCTTATAGGTTGGCCACCTAGCCCTCCATTTGTGTTAACCACTTAATGATAGTCAAGTGAGTGGATCTCTCTTTAATTAGTCCCTACTACACTTGTATCTCCCCTTGATTGATTCGCATTGGTAGCATAGCCTATTCTCAATCTACTCATCTCTATAACTCTCATGCTTCCTTAATGACCAATCTAAACCAACTAGCATGATCAGGTATATAAGGCATAAAAGAACCAATCATTTGTATCATGTCATGTTTTGGTAACACATCATCCAATATATCATGATGTGAGAAGTGTACCATAGCTGACCATTTCACCTCCTCCACTAAATAATCAATAAAATATAAACTAAATTATCATCAAATCTCACATTTATATCTTTAAAAACATTTATCTATAATTTATTCACAAAATAGAAAACATTAATTAAATAAAAACACAATTTGCTCACCAAAAGTCTCTTCATTTGTTCTCCCACTAAGCCCCTCCTATGAAGCATGGCTCTAAAATGATGAAAAACTTGGTTGAAGCACATGAGTATGATGAGGTCCACTATGAATCTATGAATTTATCAACTATCTCATTTAAGGTTACACTAAGGAATATCATTGAGGTGGTGCTTATGGTAGATCCTATATGGTGATTGTATCTAAGATTGGGGATCTACATAAACCTACCTCTATATATACTATCATGGTGATGGACATGGTGGTTGATTAAATACCTAATAATGTACAAAAATAGATACCTCTACCTCTCCTCTAATAGCCTACACATCTCCCCATTATCACTAGAATAAATATCTCTATGGTCTCAACCAATGTGGTTATATCACTAGTACATATTTAGGTATTCCTACACCTCCTATACCTCATTGTTCCCTCACATTCCATGCCCCAAATTCAATAACTACTATAATATCCACTAGATGTAGTAGCCTAAACTATCTGAGTAAGTGAGCTAGAGGATGAGGCTCCCCCCACCATGTAAAGTGCCCTGTAATATGAACATGATACTATCCTTAAAAATAACTAGGACATAAATTCCAAGTATTTATGATACCTAGATACCAAATAATATCTCCTTGTGTGTTCATATAAAACACTGAGGCATGTGGTATAACCCATAATACATGATCATGTCTCCACATGAACACATGAGGTAATGTAACATCTATCACATGTGGTAATATTATATGTTTATACATAAAAACCTATTGTATATCCAAATTTAATAAAATCATAGGGCCCATATTCATCTACCCTCATGATAAGATACTATACAAGTCATGCACTAGCTACACCTAGATCACTAATCCCAAACTATACATTATGCCCTACTCTAACATGGATCAACACAAATTATCAAAATATAAAGACACCTTCCAATATGACTTGTGATAGATCACATGACCTATCAAAATACTAATTATAGCCTTATAGATATTCAAAATAACTAACACATAGACATCAAATAATAAAATGTTCAAACCCCCAAAATATCTCTTAGATCTAGTCACCTAAAAACCAAGGCTTGTCTCTCCATGTTTGTATTAGGTGTATCATAAATCACAGGTGTCCCTAAAATCATAAGTACTAATAATACATGTACATCCTCTAGGGTGATACTCACCTAAATGTTATTCCCATCCACCACCCACCTAAAGGTGTTGGTTAGTCGCTAGCATGCCCCTTAGAACATGGTGATAAACTCAACATGTAACAAAATGTGCCATATCTAGATGATACCTCTGAAGCATATTGACATCAATTATTATTATTCAAATAATGCTAATCTCTCCAAGAAATAAAGTAACCAAACTATGTCCACTGATCTCTACAATCTCTTTCACCTCTAAAAAATATAAAACAAAAAAACATGTATTACATATTTATACCAAGTAATCATCACATACACTCTCAAAATTAACAACATAAGCATTAAAATACAAACTAAATACTTTAACGACCTATCTTTATTATTTTATCATCCTTTTATACTACATCAAACATATACCCAATTATGCCATCCACTTATATTTTAATATTATATCAACCATGTACATAACTATGCTAGCTAGTTTTATTTTCTAATGAGTTCGTTAAGAACTATGCTAATCTTATTAACATAATCAAACACTTACTACAAATTTAAACACTAGATAAATAGCATAAAACACCTTATCCTTTTGCAACTAAATCAACCATTATTAAACACAATAGTATATCTTCATAAAAATCAAGATCAACCCATTGGTACACAATCAACCACTTACTAGAGCCTACATATTCAAACTATATCAACCAAGCTGATCTCATTTAATTTTTGAAGTGAATTTTATCTAACCCATAATTCATAACCTAGAACTAAGTTTTACATTTATTTCACCTACCTATTACTCATCATAAATTCTACTATATCCCTAATTTGTTCAGCGTAAATTTTGTTTCATAGATTTGCCCTGACACCTAATTATTCAAACTTACTTCATTTAACACCAAAAATCCTAAACATTTGTATTTAATACAACTCATACCTAGAATAAAATTTAAGTAGCTATGATACATCCTCTTAATAATCTTCATCACATGTGTGCCTTAATCTCTTTCATCACTCCTATTGGTTACATAAAATTCTAGTTTCTCAAATCAACAAATATTTAAATGAATAGTTCATTATCCATTATATAATACAATTTAAAAAAATTTAACCTTGAAATTATTTAACAAAAAAATCATATTTTACTAATTTTATTTCTATAATCTCTTTTTATTAACTGAAATAAGTCCTACAATCATGACAATGTAGATAATTTTCATTTATTAACCCCATAATTTTGAAAAACAATCAAATTTTATCTTATTTTTTAGGTCTGACTTATGTTCCATACATTGGACACCTCTTCCATTTACTTCTCATGAAATTCTTATTAAAAAACAACAAGGTAAGTGAAGGTATGTACTTTAAAATTATTTACTTTCATTTCTTTTCCACATTCTATTGTAATTTATTATCTCAGCACATGTTGTTATGTTCTTTCTCAAGGAACCATCCCTGTTACAACTACATGACATGTGATGATATTCAAGGGAAATATGTATAAACAATATTTGTAAAATTGATCATTTAATGATGCTTTATATCTTATAAGAATTTTTCAAGTTTTAATTTATGTAAGTGCATGACTTGAAGGGTACACCACGAGAGGGGTGGTAAACCTTTGGTGCTTCACAAGATTCTTGGCCATTGTACAATTACCTACCCACTATAAGTAACTTTTATCCAACTCTTTAATAAATTAAATCCCACTTATCCACTTCCCTCAATGATTTTCCTTCTAAAATATCCCTTAACTAAGCAAAAACCCTCATTCATTTTTTCCATACTAATTCATATAGGTTGATATTGTTATGGATTAAGTACACATTATAGAACTAAGCTAGCCTAAAAAACTAGTTTATGACCTAATGACTACTTTCCTACATAACAAAATCAAGCTGGTCGATCTTGTAGGCTAAATTTATATAAGGGTTTATGGTTAATCCTTGGCTATAAATAAGACATTCACTTTAATATAATAGAGAAAAACATTAATATTTACATTGTTATGACTCACAATTCTACACTTGAGGAGTCATTACTTATGATTTTTTTCATGGAAGGAAGATAATTTATCTTATGGTAAATTATTGGATGAAAATTATGATTATTTTATCCTAAAGTTGATTTATATAGTGTGATCCTTACAAATCCAAAACAACTTCGTAAAAAGCACCATTGGCCAATGGAAAGATTGAGGAATGACAAGTTCATTCAGAGGTATGTATTTATAACTTGTACTCTTTCATTTGGTAGATTAGATATTACATAAATTAATATGATGAACATTTTACTTCTTGATTATAATTAATTATATATTTACTTGAGTAGAGTTTCCCTTTGATTATTATTTTTGTTTGTTTAACTATCCTCCTTTATGCCATAAGATTTTGTGATCACTAGATTAATTTTTTTATTTCATGTATTGTAGGCCTATCTAGGTTATGTTTTAGTTATACTTGACTAGAGGATTTTGAACTCTTTCTTGTAGTGTGGTGTGATAAGATATCCCTTAGGTAGTTTTATTAGATCCATATTGATTGTGTCCCCAATATAAATAACTATGTAATGAGTTGTTTGTGATATTAACTTATCTAAGATTATAAATCACTAAGCAAGATAAGTTATATATATGTATATATATATATATATATATATATATATATATATATATATATATATATATATATATGTATATATATATATCTTAATTCATTGCATACACCATCAAGGTGGCCCATTAGCGAACCTTGGCCCATTTCATGGATGTTTTAAGACTCATGGGCACCTTCATAGCTAGGGACATGATCATTTAACCTTATAATACAATGGAAAGGTTATGATGACATGATACTATTTATTTTATATAATCTAATATGGGTCAACAATTTAGGGATCTAAAAGGATAGGTGGAGATAAACCTCATGCCTATGGCACCCCACTGGTTTGGCTTACAATATGCATCCAACCTTACCATTCCTTAGGTCACTTATAAGGGTGATAGGTATATGAAATACATTTAAATAGATAGGTTAAGATTGCAAACATTAGGTATAGTGACACCCATTATATGGGTTTTACGGTGTAGGAGAGGAGTAATATTGGGATATTCCCCCAAAGTAAGAGGCAGTGTTACAAAGCAACAAGTTATAGTAAGAAGGGAGAGTAGACAAGCTTAGAAGTATGGTCATAGGTTTTTTAGTATCCAATAGTGGTGGTAAAGGTTAGAAAATAACTTCTAGTAGCTATGGGAGGAGAATGAAGAAAATGAGGCTGAGATATGCTCAAATTACAACAAATTTAACCCAAACTAGTAGGTGGGGGATCTAGGTTGGTTAATGAGTAACTCTTCCCTTTCCAATTTTGTTAACTAGATTGAAATTATATTCCCATGATCTAATCTATGTGCATGAGTATATTTTAATGTTCACATTCTATGTGTGAGTGGCATAAGATGATACAAGACGATTTCCTAGATATGTTTCACATCACCTAAGGCTTGATTAAGGTTCATATTCTTGTGGACACAAGCCTACCTTCAAGTGTGGGTAGACACTATGATGTATTTGCCCCAAAATATTATGGATTGCATAAGATTATTCATCATAAGAATTTTTTTTTCCTATAGGCCAAAGAGGCCATGCTAGAGGCTTTGGTTAAGACCTTGAGTGACCTACGTATTTTGAGAGGTGCACACACATCCTCAAGTCATTAGACCATAGAGGTAGAGGCCTCTCAATATGGGACTAGTGAAAAGACACACTAGAGCTAAATTATGATCCCTTATTACTCAAAATTAGGTGCCTATTGTATGATATGGAGTAGGAACCATAGACACTTGAAATCAGGAGGTACATAGATATGATAGTTTAAAACTAATTTTATAGGGAAAGGAATATGGCTACATAGTAGTGTTATAATATATATTTTTGTATTTTTAATATTTTGGTTACACTTTCCATCTCAGTATGGTGATGATGTATGAAAATAAATTACCTTATTCACACACACACACAAACACTTTTGTGTTTATATGATCCATTTTTTGGCTTTGGATCCTTTTAAAATAGTTTGATTATTGAAATGTTTTTATTTTTAGTTTATGCACTTTAGATGGATACTATTTTATAAAATGTTATATATGTGATTATGGTAATTATATAAAAATTTATATGTTTTTGATGTTTAAATTTTTTTTAAAAAATTTAACACTAAAACTTTGTCATTAAGTGCTTAAAAATGTTTAATCTTGACTTCCTTACCTTACTTAGCATACTCTCCATTCTGTTAACTTAAAATCTCCATGAGAGACTTCACTATTATACTAATTTTATTAAAATTACTAAAAAAATCATTCAAACATCCATATTATACTTAAATATTCATGTCAATTAAATTACATCAATTTCTAACCTTCTGAGACAAGGCTGCAATAGATTAGACAAGGCTGCAACATGGCCTTGTCCACTAATGCAACCTTGTATCTTGAAATCCAATGTTAAATTTTCAAATTTGAGAAATTTCATATTTTACATCCTATAATTTTATAAGTTTTGGTTAATATAAATAATATAAATATTCTAATATATAATAACATCAAGGTCATTCAAAACACATCTAGTAGTCACTTGGCAAATACTATTACACATTGATCAAAAGGGCACTAACATTTCAAATTATAGTTATTATAATAGTCAAATGCCAATTTTGAATCTATTTAGGTTAATATAATTAATTATTAATATTTCAATTCAGTCTACTAGTTGCATCCATATATACAAATATCAATATTCACACAATCACTCTAGAAGGGAGAACTACATTTGCCTTATGCTATTTTGTGTTATATTAGTGTTTAATCATTATGTTGATTTATAAATTAAATGATATAAAAAATAAATTATTAAAATAATAATTTATATTACATAATAAACAAAACCTAAATGTAAAATATGAAAACTTAAATGAGCTCTAAATATTAATAAAGAATGAAATATGTAAACCTAGCTTGGATCTGACTTATGTTGACTATGTAGGTTGATTATTATTGTAAAACTGATTGGAAGGATATGTCACACCTAAAAAAATAATTATATGATGTATTTGGGTAGGACCAAAATCAAGTGGATAGGGACATGATTCAACCTTGTCTATTGACAACAATCACATCTATGTTGACTGTGTGAATGCTTTTTTATTATGGTCACATAAACCTATATAAAAGAGTTTTTTTATTATTTAAATATGCATATATGATTTTAATAATTATTAAAATAATAAAACCTTAGTTTTTACATAACAAAATAGTGATGAAATGCAAAAATCAAGGAATTAGGCAGGAGAAATAGCCAAGATATTCTTAGAAAACCCCACATAATCTAAGTCCTACCTACATAGCTGAAAATGGACATAGGATTATGTAGTTCTCCCTCCTAGAGTGAATGTGTAAATATTGATATTTTATATATGGATGAAACTAACAAATTACCTTGCAAAATTGATAATTAATGTCTTTAACTTATAATAAAATGGTTTCATACTTGACATATGACTATTAGAATGAATACACATTAGAATAAAAACGATTACTGCCCTTTTTCTCAATGTGAATTAGAATTACCAAGTGGTTATAGTATGTGTATTGGATGACATTTATGTGCTTATATAGTGGTATGTTTGGAATATTTCCATTAGTTTAACTCTATACAAGTGTGGGAGGTCCAATATGAATTGCCTCAAATTTAAAAAGTTACCATTGGATTGTTGGAGACAAGGTCACACTAGTGGACAAAGCTAGGTCACAACCCTATATAACCTAGTACATCCTTGTCCTAAAAGGTTGGAGACTATGGAATCTGGTTGATAGGAATATTTAAGTAAAATAGGGATATCTTAATAATGTTTTCATTATTTTAAAGAAAATAAGTAGAATAGTGAAGGCTCTCACAAATATCAAAAGTTAACAAAATGGAAAGTAGAGAAATTAAGACAAGGACGTTAAGTTTAAACATTCTCAAGCACTTATTGATTAAATATAAGTATCTATAACCCCCATTATAGTGATTTAATGAATTAAAATTAATAGAGTAAATGAGATTCAACCTTAATTTTGTATACACAATTTATATTTTGATATGAATTTTGATTGTGCAAGATGCCTCAATGAATGACTTGAAATAATTCCACTAAAACTAGATAGTATCCATATTTGAAAATTATAAATTTGAAACTAGAATTTTCAAAATTTTAAAAGAGAGTAAGGAAAGAATACACCTAAAGGAGTATGCAATCTAATTGTCTTATAACTTTAAAATGTAAAAGTGTGTGTGTTAACTTTTTTAGACACTTGGATACATGTTGAACCTATAATAAAATGAAAGTGATAGAGTTTTAATTTAAAACATAATGAAGTCTCTTGAGTTAGAAAGATTGTATGCTCAAACTCTCATCTGAATGTGAATAGTACTCTATAAAATAATTGAAGGTTTGGAACCAGCAAATGTGGCTTGTTAAAATGGAACCAACAAATGTGGCTTGTAAAATAGAAACTATATACATTGAGTGTCACTAGAGTCTAATGTGGTCCACTTAAAAAATGAAATGAGTTAGACCAGTATATATGGATGTATTATGTATTGAAAATTTTGTATCTTTGAAATATTTTATCTTTAATTTTTTTTTAACTTTTAAAAATTTTGAGACCTCTAAAATTTAAAAACTTTTGAACTTTGAAGAAGTGAAATATGGTATTTTCAATGTAGAAATATAAACATGAACTAATTTATTTCCCCTGTATTTCTACTATATTGATATAAAATGATATTTGAACTTGTAACTATACAAAAAATGTAATTTTTACTATAGGCACATTCACATCATATTCCCCGTAATCTAAAAATTATGAATCATATTGTATTATTAAAACTATATATTTCCATAATCTAAAATTTGTTTTTCATGGCAAGCCCATTGCCATGCCCCCATTTAAATATAACATAAATATCATGAAAGTAGCTAATATGAAAATAAAAATTGTAGAATATGTGAAAGATAAAATCACATAATAGTATATGAAGATTTGAATTATATTGCATGATAGTATTGAATATATCATTAAATTAGATATGAAACATGTGTTAGAAATATATAACATTGAATCACATAAGTAACATGTGTATGACATGTATCATGATGCAACGGTAAAAGTATGAAATTGAAGTAATGTGTGATATGAATCATGGGACCATAGTAAAAATTAATGGATATACAATAAATGCTACATAATGTCATGTTATTTGCCTACAATTTCACATAAAAGGCCCAAATATCATATGCAAAGAACATGTGAATGTCACAAAATAAATCAAGGAAAAGGGACACACACAAATTTAATGATGACTCCATACAATAGATAAAATGTATATTTTATGCACATAAGGTCAAAATCCACACAAGAAATAAATTCCTAACTTGTCATGCAATAAAGTAATAATTTTGAAAACAAGCATAGAGAAAATTAGACTAGTCTATGTCAACCATATGTATCAAAGTCATTATCAATGTAACACAATGTAAAATATGAGTGGATATAAAACCACTTATATGATATATAGTTTAATATGATATAAAGGTTATAAATAGATACAACTTGTTTAAATGTTGAACAAATGCCCATAACTTAGGAAGGTTGATGGGTAAAAAGGAAAGCCCAAAATCAAATAATCATGTCATATTGTGTCTTATATCACACTCACATACCTCTTAAAAATTAATGTGTTTATGAAAAATTGAAATATGTTATCTACATACCATGAAATAAATATCATATGGAAGGAAGTAAACTAGAAACATAAAAAAATATTTGGAGGTCCTAATTTTGATTTTTTTAAATGTGTCAATTTTTTTGAAATCATTGGATAGAAAATATATATATATCTAGGTATAATAATGATGTAAATTAATTATGTTGACAATATTTTTGATAGGTTTTGCTTCAAGTGTGGCTAAAAGGTAACCTCATGTGCTGATGTTTTTAGTGATTACAAATGGACCCAACCAATTAGGTTTAAACTTTCTTTTGTTTTCTTTGTCAGCTCTGATATATTTTTTATTTTATTTAATAAAAAATCACTAGTTCAAAATTTATGTTAATTTTATTTCAATATTATTATTTGATACATTCTTGATAAATCTTTAAAATTTAAAGAACTTGTATATGTTTATTATCAAACATTTCTAATTTGTGAGGTCATTTTTATTGATACTCATTATATCTTATATTATCATTTAATGAGACTTGTAAAGAGGGTATTTCTAACTCAAGAGTGAGTATAATTTATATTCCATAAATAAGAGTGTATATCATAGCTTCATTGGTGTGTGTATACTTGTGAAATATGCCCAAAGAGCATAGATGATTTGATAATGCCAATCTATTCCATGGTTTGCAACACTCTTGATTAAAATTTTATTAATTTTTTTATTACTTGTTATAGATTGAACATTTATTACATATAATAATGTGTGGATAATGTTTGATGGATTTTGAACTTAACACAAAATATTTTTAATATTTTATTTTTAAAATATGAACCATTATCCATTACAATTGTATAAGGTAAGCTAAATTGAACAATAATATTTGAAAATATAAAATTAAAAATATCCTCACCTATTGTACATTGTAAAGGTATAAATTTTATCCATTTTCTAAAATATTTGGTGGTTTTAATGATAAATTTGTGTCCTTTTGATGATTCTGGATTTATTTTTCTAGTTAAGTCAAAGCCCCAAAGAGAGAAAGGTCATGGCAAGACAATAGATTGTAGCACATATGATGGGTCATGATCAAGATTTTTATTCTTTAAAAAATGGGAACAAAATTTTGCATATTTATGAAATTATTTATGCATTTTTTAACAATAGTTTCTTTGATGTAAAATCTTGTAAGACATCATTTTATCACTGAAGTGGCCTCCACATTCCATATCATGAACTTTAAATAAAGTAGTTTCATCTTCAATAAAATTTATACATTATAATAATTCTCTATCAAAATAAAATCTTAAGAGGTATTTTAAAATGAGTACATAACATAGGGATAAACATTGTAATTGATTTCTATCATCACATTTAACATTTTAAGTAAAAGTTTATTTGTAGAGATAATTATATGGATTGTCACAAAATAGTTCCTTGGTGGACATATTGACATTGGCCTATGGCTACCCCTTCACTTGATATTATCCTTAGTTGGGTTATAATTTTATATCCCATCATCACATTCTATATGAAATGTTCAATCTTAGATGGAATCTCCATTCTAGTCCCGAGGTTTGGGCCAAGCATTTTATCACTATGTGGTCTACTATCATTAAGACCAAAAAGATCATTTTTATGGTGTCTACTTTATCAAGGTTTGCCTATGAGTGATTGTATCAAGAATCTAGGGGTATCAAATCCCATCTACCTATCTTGTTGAGAACCTAAGATATTTAGGCACCTTTTTGGTTTTGCTCTCATACACAATCTACATGGTACTAGATTCACTCCCTCTTTTAGCCTTTCTAACTTGTATTCTTTACATGGAAAATGGATCTCTTGGGGGACTCAAATATACTTCCTAAAAAATATAATAAATTTTGGTAGATATTTTGAGATGATATTTTATTTAAAATATAGAAAGATATAAATTATGTATGCTTTAATAATGAAGAGATGAAACATAAATTTTTTGTTTCTAACAAAATTACTATTTTATCTAATGTTACTCTTTAGATTCAAAACCATACTAATAAAGTTAGATTGGAATTTAAACATCACCAAAAATTGTTAAACCACTAAGTAAATTCACCATGAGTGGTTATCCATGAACCTTTTGAGCCACCATCTTATCATATGCCTCCCTGAGGATGAGGGTGAGGTCCATGCCATTAGCATTCTAAAACTAGACACATGAGTCATTTTTCGTATCGGTCACCACCTCAATGGTCTTCCCCATGATTTCATATTATAAATGGATCTTCTATATATAGAGGTGATGGAAAGGGATAGATACCTCCTCCCCCAAATCATGATGATGACATTAGGGATTGGGGTCATCCCCTAGGAATTTTTCTTTACATTTATCTCTAGAAATACCTCTTGAAAGACATGAAGAAGATAAATTATAATCTTAGCAAACTAATGGCTCAAATCCCTTACATGTAGATGAGGATATTTCTAATCTAGGAGGATGTGATGATGAGCCTCAAAACCCACTATCTCTACTTCCTCCCTCAACATCCATGTTTGTTGTGACTACTTAATTATCCTCTTTAATAATTTCTATTCCTTACTCTTTGTGATTAGATATTAAATTGTTAATGTGATGGTTGTTGTGTGTGTTTATTTATTGACCACATTTTAGACATTTCATGAGGTGTTTTTTCCCTCTATTTGACTATGATTATGGGGTGTGAATTATCCATCCGTTTTTTTATATGATTAACATTGTACCATATTTTGGTTTTATTAATATATAGATATGCTCTTCAATCAAAAAACATTATATGGATTGGTATACCATTTAATATTATATGCACTTTGGTGAGTGCAAGAACATATAAAATTAATAATTTAATTATTGACTAAAGGATTACATAATTTTTGGATAGTAAATATTACACTATCATCATTAATTTAAATTTGGATTAAAGATAGAATAATATCCATGGCATAAACATGTTGATTATATTCATGAGGAATAATCTAAATAAATAAAGAAGATAAGTTAATTATGATGTATAAGACCATGCATTTATAAGGAATTATTTTTCACTCCTTAGTTTGATAAATATTTAGAACTTGACAAGGTAAATTTTAATTGCCCGTAAAGAAATTAACTTGGAATTTTTTTGGCAAATATCTACGTATGTTTTTTAAAGTATAGAAAAATTTAATAGATAGTGTTTAGGTGATAAGGTTAATTGATATGAGAATCATAATAGGACACAAAATCTAGATGGGCATGCGACGACTATATAAAAAACTTGTAACCACTTCCTTCATCCCTTTCCTACTAAAAAAATTTTCCATTATGATTATATAGGTGGATGTTTGTTTACATATAATACTGAATAATATTATATTAAATTTTGATGAAGTTATGAACTATATTTATATTTATTAAATTTATTTTAAACATTAGGTGAGCCAACCTAGAAAACTTAAAGATAAATTAGGTGACTCCACATTGTTCACCACCCCCTAAAATAGCCAAATGATAATTTATAAAAATGAAATATTCATGAATTAAATAAGAATAGACACTAAAATCTACCTTGGAACTTTATTGATGATAAGTTGTAAATCACCATACACATGTATATATTTGATGTGCAGATTTTGTGTTATTCAGAAGCCTAATATTAGACCTTCATATTCCCATATGTTATTTGTGCATGAAAATCCCCCCAGAAAAGGAAAGGGAATGTTTTCACATTGAGGAATACAAATAAAATTATATCCCCAAAACTTGTATAAGACTGTGATCCATAAAAATGCATGCTACATTGACATTATAAGAAGTCAATTTGTCTTGAAATTTAGTGGTAATGGGAAATGGATCATGTAATGAGGAAATAACTAATTTATCTTTGAAAACTTTCCATCTAATAGACTTTTGTGAGACAAAATGTAAATCAAACTCAGTAAGAATATATACCCACTTTGAAATAGACCATGACAACTTGGGATTTGACATAAGATATTTTAGTGGATCAATATTAGAGATGACATGAATTTAATTATGAAGTAAATAATGCCTCAATTTTTACATGACAAAAGAAAAGGTTAAGAATAGATTTTTGATGGTATTATATTTTTCTCATGATCAAGAAGTGTGAGACTAATGTATTTAATTTAACATTAAGGATGATTTTAATATTATTGTGTGATAAAACCACCCAAAGCATGATCAGTGGAAGATATGTATAATAAGAGGGGTTGATTTGGTGTGGGAGGCATGAACACATCTTAGTTAAGAAGATATTATTTAATTACATCAATTTTTTTTTGAAAATATTTATCCTATTAAAATTTGGTGTCTTTATTGTTTATCCTAGTAAGATATTGAATTTTATTACTAATCAAGCCACAAAATATATGATAACTTGAATATGACATTGTAAACATTAAAGTTAATTTAAATTAGTTGGTAGTGAGTGTAAATTTGAATTTATTGGGATCAAATTTGATGCCTCTTTGAGAAATGATAAAACCCAATAATTTTCCTAAGGATACTCCAAAAATACATGTTTTTGGATTTAATGTATGTTATATTGCCTCATTATTTCATATATTTATTGTAAACTGATAACATGTTCTTTTCAATGCTTTCATTTGGAAAATAAATCATCAACATAATCTTTGATTATATTATGGATGCAATCATGAAAAAATATGTCATATCTCATTAATAATTTGCCCCTACATTTTTATCTAAAAGGCATGAATATATAAAAAAAAGTTGGCCATGGTGAAGTGGATGATGTCTTTTTCTAATCTATAAGATTAACATGGTTAACTTGAATATTATGTTAAAATCACATGTGTGTATCATGTATAAACTTAATAGGTTTTTTTAACTTGATTAAGTCCATAAGAGGTGGAATTATAATTATAACCAAGACCTACTTGTCCCTCATCAACATAAATAATAATAAGATGAATAATACCTTGAGAATGTTTTCCCAATTCTTGTCCAATGGTGTACTTATACTTTTGTAACTATTTAAATATAAAAACATATTGATTTAAATTTATTTATGAGTGAACTACATTTGTTTCTAATGATGGTAAATTTTTAGGTGGAGTAGATGGTGGTACTTCAATAGAGGAAGGATGCATATACATAATATAAATATCTATGGGGTGGACCTTGAAAAATACTTATAAGGATATTAGTCCAAAATACACACACACGCATGCACATGTGTGCCCCCACACACACACACACACACATAAAAACACACACACACACACACACACACACACACACACACACACACACACACACACACACACACACACACACACACACACACACACATTTAAAAAAAAAAAACCTTGATAACTAAAATTAATACATTCATGTAAGTTATAAGGAATGGCATTCATGTCATAAATCTAAGTTTGTCCTAATAAAATATTTTAATTAACATCATTAGGCATAACTTTAAAAATAATTGTAAGAGTACTTGGGATCAAAGAAATGTTCAATGTAATTTTTCCAAGTAATTGGCATGGAATGTTGTCAAATCCATAAATTTTCATATACAAATGGGTGAGATCATTTTCTATTATGCCAACTAAATTTAAGGATAAGATGTTATAAATATTTAATTTTGATCCATTGTCAACAAGTACTCTTATGACCACCTTATTTTGTAAAAATAATTGTATATATAAGGGTAAATATTGATTAATAATATGATTTATTGGAATATCTTCCTTTTCAAAAAAAATACTTTATTATTTCGACTAGATCTAATTAGTAATAGAAGCTAAACAATGATGTTCAACATTTTTAGGTAAAAGTGTATTATGAAATTCCTTATCTATGATATATTTATATATTAGTGTCAATTTTAAGAGATTTAAAAATTAAATATTGGCATTAGTATTCTTTAATTATTTAGGATGTCAAATCCCTTAGATTGAGTAGTTTTCCCTAATAGAGAGTGTGTGAGGTGGGGGGGGAGGGGTGAGTCAATGGGTCAAGGTGGTAGGAACATGAGGTAATATACATCATAGAGTAATAAAAACGTGAATGTGTTGATGTCTATAATAATAAAATATTACATACATGACTTTTGGAAATTATTATTTATGGGGAGAATTTGGATTGATTGTTATAACAATATGAAGTACAATTTAATTATGATTGATCTAAGTCAAATTTTTTAACATAATTTAATATTAATGATGTAAATATATAATAAATATCATATTTGAAAATAATATAGGATATGACAAGAAATTAAATAATACTATTTAACATATAAAAGAAACATTCATTCATTGATCCCATTATGAATACAATAAAAGTAAAAAACAAGGTATAAAGGGTGATCTAAGAAAGGGCTTAAATGATTATGTGGACTCTTAATTATAATTTATTATTCATAGATTAATAGTGACCTAAAATTTTAGATCATTAACTATAGAGACTAAGTTGTGCATGTATCCCACTTTCCTATCTCCAAGTGTACGTTGATGTAACTTCCTTGGGTAATATGTTCCTCTTAGGTGCACCATAAAGGGTGATCTAAGAAAGGTCTTAAATGATTATTTGGACTCTTAATTATAATTTATTATTCATAGATTAATAGTGACCTAAAATTTTAGATCATTAACTATAGAGACTAAGTTGTGCATGTATCCCACTTTCCTATCTCCAAGTGTATGTTGAGTGTAACTTCCTTGGGTAATATGTTCCTCTTAGGTGCACCATAAATCCAATATACTAAAGAGGATTAATATAGTGTATAAAAGGGACCCTATATTATTTTAATATACCATGAGTTATGGGGAGACTAAAAGCTATGTATAGCATTGTCTAAGGCTTGAGTATTGGGATAGTATCCCTCACCTTATGGTGTTGATTAAACATGTCACCACTTAGCCAAAAAAGATAACTCTCTATAAAATTGTACAAATAAAAGAATAAAATTTCTAAAAATATAAAAAATAATATAACATAAATATAAAATAAAATTGTATTTTTTTAATGTATATAGGCCAAAAAATTCAAATCAAAGTTGAAAATAAATGTTTCAGTGTAAGATGTTATCAGATGTGAGAATATAATTAGTTTGGTATTTGATTAAGATCTAAATTAAAATAAGATTAGATTATGGTGTTATAATTATATCCAATGTTGATGGTTATTTATTTTAGTGTCAAGAATTAATAAAAAAATATATGAAATCCTAAGATAAAAATCAAACAAACAACAAGCAATGTTATAATAAAAGATTACGGGTTCACTAGAATGTTTAATATTTATTTTGATTTACCAATTAAATATTATAAACATTAAATTATTGACATACTAATTTATATTATGGAATACATATAACCTAAATGTAAAATATAGTAAAATAAAAAAAATAAATGATTTATAAGTAGTAATCGATAATGAAATATGTAAACCTATCTTGGATTTTACTTATACTAACTATGCACATTGATTACTAACATGAAAATGACTATAAGAATCTATAAGACATGTTTCAACTAAATGCATAATTATGTAATGTGATAATATAGGGCCACACTAGTGTGGACATGGGAAAACTACATCCTTGTCTATGGATTATGGTCATGTCTATATTGACTATGTGATTATTTCTTATGTATGGGAGATTTTACATATCTAAGAGGGTATTTTGACCATTTATATATGTTGATATGAAAAAAAGTCCAAAAATAACAAAACCCTAGTTTCTACACACAAATTAAATAAAGATCAAATGAAAAAGGGGATAATCAAGTAAGGGGAATAATTGAGCTTTCTTCAAAAAACCCTACATAATATGAATTATGCCTACATAACCCAAAAGTGCCTTAGGATGATATAGTTATCCCTCTTAGAATGAATGTGTGAATTTGATATTTTTATATATGGATACAACTAGTAAATTGACTTGAATGCTTGACAATGAATGACATTTACCTACAATAAAATGGTTTTAAACTTGGCCTATGACTATTATAATTAATCAAAAATAGAGTTGAAAAAAGTACTACCATTTTTCTTAAAGTGCAATAGAATTGACAAGTGATTGATATATGTGTATTGAACGATCTTGATGTGATTATATAGTGACATTCTTGGAATATTTATATGAACTAACCTTGATAAAGGCATGGGAGGTACAATACGAAATTACTCAAATTTGAAAAGCTACCATTAGAGAGTAGGAGATAAGGCTAGGTTATGGCCATATCTGACCTAGTGTGGTCTTTTCCCAAAACACTAGAGACTATTGGAATTTGGTTTATATAAATATGCATGTAGAATAGGGATGTTTGAATGATTATTTCAATAGTTTCAAGATAATAAGGAGAATAGTAAAATTTTTCGTAAAGATTTTAGGTTAAAGAAATCATAAATATACCAAATAATGTAAGGATGTCAAGATTAAACATTTTAAATCACTTAATGATTAAATTTATGTGTAAAAATAAGAAAAACTAAAATTAAATTAGATTTTATGATTATAGATTGACTATTACCCTTACTGAATTCCCCTTGTATGAAGCAAAATTTGAGTAATTAAATAAAATAAGTATAATCTATTATAAATCCTCCTAAATTTCAAAAAATCACAGAAAAGGGAAAGAAAATAATAAGAAATAAACAAACCATTAATAAATTATCACCATCATCTTGTTCCCATGAGTCTTCATTCCAAAATTTGTTGATATAGTTCCAATAGAAATTGATCAACTGATGTATTATTAGATTGAAAGTGATATGAATTCAATATGGATTATGAAATAGAATCAATCGATGTAAATTATAGTTCTAATGGATTAAAATTTCAATCAAGGGATGTAATGATAATGGTTTAGATATCAATAAAAATTACACAGTATGGTGGATTCACAAGATTTCTAATTTTTTTATTCATGCGCTCACTTATTCATTCATTCATTATCATGGAAAAGATAATAACATGGTTTATATAGGAGAGGGAAGGGTAAATGGAGGATCCACATTAAATATTTTTCCTTGAGAGATTAAGAGCTCAAAAATTTCCAAGGAATTTAAAATTCCTTAGAGGACAATGTATTAGATGAGCCCATGAATTAAAAATTCATTAGAATTTCCGAAAAAAGATGTTAATGGATCTAATAGGATTAAAGAGTATTTTAGAGATGTTTAGTGGGTTTAATAAGGCTTAGTGAAAGTGTTAGGTGGGATTTGGGGCTTAGATTGTAGGAAATCCTAGTTATATTTGGATAGGGTTAGTTAGGATTATAGAGTTAAAAAATAACAAGTGGTCATGGGATGGGATTTTTATGTTAATAAGATATTCACAGGATAGGTAAATGTAATTTAATAGTATGTGAGATATATAAATTTTAGTATGGTATAATAATTATAAAAGGGTGAGGTATTATAATATTGACTAGGAAAGGGTGAGGTAGTGAGTTATTAGTTGGAAGAATGGTGAAATTAGATGAAGGATTATTTTAAAATAATTAACATGCATATATTTTACCCCTCTTAGAAAGGGAATTGTGACTTGAGATTAAGTGAAATGAGTAATTTTATTTCAAATAAAAACCCATGCATAAAAGTTAATAAGAATATTAGGTTACATAATACCCCATTGATGGGACATGTGGGAAGGGGTAGACTGAATGGCCACCCAAAAAGAGACAAGTTGTGGGAAATTATATGAAATGAAGAGTGGTTGGGATGCATGGACAATTAAGTGGTGAGTTAAAAATATCATGATGCCCTAACGAAGGATGTAAGGGAATAAAATAATACCAATGTTATAGGTGTAGGCCTAGTCCTATGTGGTATTACACCGTAATAATAAAGAGTAACTCTTAGGATGGTTTTTAATTCAAATATATATGCTAAAGAAAGAGTAAAATTGGGTCTATGAATAATTTGGATAATCCCTTAAAAATACATTTGTTAGGGAAATTCAGAAACTAGGATAAATAAGAAACACAAGCCTGAGATGAGTCCTAGGCTAGGGCACATGCTAGGGATAACTATTGGCTATAATAAGATGATAAGATGATGGATAATGAGAAAATTATAGCTCAAAATGATTAATATAGACAATTTCCAATGACCTCATGGGAAGGGAAAATACAAGAGACATATGACTGAGTTATCTTTTGACATTTTTAAACATGTCCAAAAACTACGTACGTAATCTTAATAAACCTAAAACCAATATAGTTTTAACATGGAAAATGTTAGATTAAAAAGATGATGATTGAGGACTATGTCCATGAAAATGATTAGGATAAATTTTACCAAGGTGAAATAAAGACTATGCCCTAAGTAAAGAATTATGCATTAGGGGGATAATGAGATATATGGATTGATTGATAATATTGAGGCAAGGATTGATGCCCATGAGATTTTTATTATCCTCAAAATGATCAAGGAAACACATTGTTGCTAAGGACTAGAAATATGGATAAGAAGATTAGTTAAAATGGATAAATAAAGAAAGTGAATTGGTGATAAGTGGAGGTAGTGGGGGGGGGGGGGGGGGAATAATGAGATATAGGTTAAAATGGATAAATAAAGACTATACACTAAGGAAATAATATACATCAAGGGGATAATGAGATATAGGTAATGATTAATAATATTGAGGCAAGGAGTCATGCCCATGAGATTCTGATTATCCTCAAAATGATCAAGGAAACACTTTGTTGCTAAGGAATGGAAAGATGGATAAGAGGTTAAAATGGATAAATAAAGAAAGTGAATTGGTGATAATTAGAGGTAGTGTTAGAGGGATGAGGAAAAGGGGTGAATAAGGGGTAAAATATAATATTTAGTGGTAAAAATATTTTATTTTAAACCTTGACCTATAGAGAATTTATGGTCTTAGAATTCTAGCCACAGATTAGATTCCTCATTATTCTCACCATAGAGAGAGTCTAGAAATACCAAATACCTACTAACACTAGACCATTGATAACTATTTATCCATATCTTTCAATTTTTAAATTAATTTATTAATTATGCATTTATGGGGGGGGGAGGAATTGAGGGATAACAAAATCATAACTGGGGGTACTACCCCTAGTTGTAGTTTTTTGATCGATAGTTGTAGTGTTGACTAAGGTAGTCATGATTTTAAAAAATCATAAAATAGGAAACACAATTTTACAAAACCATAATAAGTGATAAGTTATTTTTTAAAATTAATAAAATGGACCAATAGTTTTTCAAAACCAAGGATGGGGGCACCAAAGTAGGGGTTATTTTGATGGGTTAAGGATAAGGGGTTATCTATGTGAAAAAGAAAGTAGGAGAAATGGAATAGGGGGTTTAGCAATGGATTAATGAGGAATGTTAGTGAGAAATTATTATTTATGAGATGATAAAGGGATATGTAGTGTCTTAAAGTCATAAAAGTACATTCAACCCATTTTAATGTTTCACTAGGTAGAATGCATTATGACATTAGTATATTTTTGGAAACATTTTATCGTAATATGTAGATAAAAAAATGGGGCCAAGAAATAAATTTGTAGAGGAAATCCAAATAAAATTTTATGAAAACTAATGGGAGGTCATAGTAACATCCTTTTCCCCTTTCTGTCTACGATAAAAAAATAGATTCAATATATTATTAACACTATAGAAAAATCAAAGTTGAAAATGACCACCTTGCAAGATGCCACAATGGAATAGATATGGAAAAGGTGACAAGCATAGAAATTGGACCATTATACCAAGATAATTAACAAATTAAGGAAAACACATGTAAAATATAATATTTAAAAATAAGACAAGAAATAAATCAAACATAAAACAAACACAAAATCAATATGAGTTAATTATGTACAATAGGATCATAATAGGCCCATTATATTCCCTAAGGACAAGGTGAGAATTTAGGGATTCAGTTAAACCTCATAAAATATTATTCATGAACTTGAAGAGGGATGATTATGTGGTAATGATCTTATTTAGAAAGTGTGGGAGATAGATGCATAAGTAGGTAATGGAAGCTAGGGAGGAGTGTCAAGTCTAACTACCTTCTGACTAGGATATGAAAAATTGACTAATGACTCAATAGGTAAATATTGGATTAAATGATCTAGATAAATCTTCAATAGACTATGTTCCTTTGATATTTATTATAAATTTTCCCTAGATTTATATAGACCTTGCACACGCATTACCCTAACATACACATCACTATATATAGACCTTTGGGACCAAGGTTAGGGGGAGCTAAATGAATGAGGTGGAAAGTGTGAGATGATGGTAGTGGAATAATCATAAAAATAGATCCCCTAAAGTACTAGTGATACTTATGAACATGATTATTATATATAGAGGATTCCTCATGGTGACACCAAAAACTTGATTTTCATAACTATGGTTATACAAGGTGCCAAGATCTTGGTTTTCATCACCATGCTTATCCAAGGTGTCAGGATCCTAGTTTCACCATTGGAAGACTTTTTTTAATAATAATATATACAATGGTGTATAAGTTTTTGAGATGAGATATTGTAAGGTTTTAGGTATAAAACCTTTTGAGGTGCATTGTTTTTATTGGATCATCTAGTTTATCTCATTCCAATATGGCCAATTAATATTCCCCATATCCATACTTAGTGATGATAACATATGGCCCTAACTGATTGGGGTCAAATTTTTCTTCTTCTCCAAATCAACATTAGTATTATTTTGATTTTATTTGAAAACTAGGTCACTAATTTCAAATTCTCAAGATCAAACTTTGTTATGATATTAGCCTATTAGCCTATTCTGATATGCTTTAAGATGATCTAGGGATTTTTTATTTTTATCATCTAATATATCCAATGCTTGTATTCATTTGGTTCTATATGAGTTATCTATGATAATTTCTCATAATGATATATGTAAAGAGGGGAGTTTAACCTCAATTGGTAAGATGGCTTCAATACCATAGACCAATGGGTATGGAGTGGCCCTAGTAGGTGCATAGACATTAGTTTTGTAAGACCATAATGCAGGATATAACTATGAATGGCAATTTATTCTAGCATCATTGACAATCTTTTTGAGGATTTTGATGAGCATTTTATTTGTGGCCTCAACTTAACCATTGCTTTGTGGGTATTATGAAGATGAAAAATATTGTTCAATGTGATACCGACTACATAAGGATTCAACTTATTGATTTCTAAAAGGATTGTAATTATCAAATATAAGAAATTAAGATATTTTGAAGTGAAACATGATATTATTCATAATAAACTTATATATTTGATGGTTAGTGGTATATATGAGTAGCATAGCTTCCACCCACTTGGTAAAAACTCAATGGATATGATAATAAACTTATGACTATTTGATAAATTAGGATTGATCTTACTAATGAGGTATAGTCCACATATTGAAAATGGAAAAGGATTCATAATAGGTTGTAATTCTTGAGTGGGTTCATGTGTGAAATATTCATGTTTTTGGTAGGCCACACATTTTTTCACTTATTAGAAAGCATCAAGATCTATTATAGGCCAATAATATCTAATCTAAATTAACTTCTTGCCTAGGGCCATTCCACTAAAATGGCCTCCATAGACTCCATCATAGACCTCCTTGATTTCAAAAAGAGCCTCATCTCAGTTTATTCATCTTAATAAAGTCCCATCGTATCCTCCTTGATAGAGCATACTACCAAGGATACTGTAACAAGAACCAAGTTGGATGAAGGTTTTTTGTTGGTAGAAGTTGAGGTTTAGTTTAAGGGTATTATCATGGAGGTAAGTATATATATCCTCATACTAGGGGTGAATAAGATAAAATATTTTACATATTTGATGACAATCCATAGTCTAATGTGTAGGTATCAATAATTTTTGAAGCAAGAAGTGTCCTTTAAAAACTTTTTTGACACATCTAACAAGGACTAAATAATAGGCATTGCATCTCCTAATTTTTTACTTAATCTAGGTATCTATTCAAGTGTTATGGATTTAATGTTTTTCTTCAAATGGTCAACCATTTGTTTATATGGAAAGAAATTGTCACCTTTTTTTTGGAATTTTTCATTGACCTGCTTGATAACGAGATAAGAATCACCAAAGATATTATTGGTGCATGGAAAAGATATCTTGAAAGATTTTAAAGTAAAATATCCATGAGGTGTGATCTAAATTACGTTGGATCTTAATCATTAAGTGGTGAAAGGTCCATTAAAATAAAAATTCTAAACTTGAGATTCTTAAATTATCAAGATCGTGTCATCTGGGAAGGGAGTTACTAATTTTTTTTATATGTTATAAGAATCAATATTGGTTTATCCATAATTATTTGGCCCTTGATGGAATTTTTATTTACATGTTCAATGTCAAATTCACTCAAGAGCATAATCTATTTGGCCATTCTTCTTGTTAAGGTCAACTTTGATAACATGTATTTAAGTGGGTTAACCTTATTAATGAGGTTTACTTGATTGTTAAGCATGTAGTTTATAAAATGCTGAGAAGCAAATATGACAACCAATCATACTTTGTTAGTGGGTACTGTTGATGCCATGGATTTGCACCCGGGGCAGGAGGCTAAGTTCTTACCTTCCACACGTCAAAATGGAAACTCCCCTCTCACCTGTGGGACTAGCGAAGCTAGAGGGGAGAGTCTCTAAGAAAGGGCTAGCTCCCTTTAATGCATCTAAGTTGTTCTAAAAAGTGCTAATACAGGTATATAGATATATAATGGGGGGGGTGAAAAGGGAGAAGGATTACAAGAAAACAAATCTACTCTAAAAGAGGTGATGCACCAAATGATTTGACCTTCCCACACTCACACTTGAATTCAGACAAACACATACGTACACTTCAAACTAGTAGGAGGACCAAGCTACAGGTAGTTTAACAGGGAGGTTTTAATGGAACACACAAAAAATAGAGACTCACCAAAGGTGCCATAGAAAGACACATTGTATAGTAGTTTCTTCTATCTCTATAACTCCAGATATAGCTCTCCTTATTACCTATAAAAATGGCACCTTATAGACACTAGGTGTATTGGTGTTAAACCTGTGGAAGCATTAAGAAGTAATGACTAAACATAGACTGCCACTCAGACACACACAGAGGTGTCTAACCCAAAAAGAGGTAAAAATGTGTTTATTGATTTTTAGGTGAAAATTTGCCAGGGCATCGCCTTACAAAATGTGAAAGATCTTTTTTTTAAATGAAAAGTCTCCAATATATAGAGGAAGAAAAGAGGCCTTTTTGTGCCCTTTTTACAAATGACCCATGTGCACTCTGGGCATTGGGAAGAGGGAAGCTGGTCAAAGGTAATGTTGTGTCAGCCCCTTTCTTCAAGGTGAAATAATAGGCCATGCCATTTGTCTACAAAAGACTACTCCTTTAAGGCATTTCATAGCTTGCCTACTCATAAATGCAGAATGGGGAAGATGAGTTATGCCATCCATTGCCTATTCACATCTCTTAGTAATCAGTTGGTAGACACTATTTCAACTACATATATAACTCACCTCCCTTTTTCCCATATAGGCTGCCTCCTCGGTCTCTACCCCTTTCATCCTTTAGGTTTCCCCTATCATCTCTTTGGCTTTCTAAACTTAGTCTTTGAATCCCTTTGGTTCATGCCATTTGTTTGAAAACCAATAGTTATTCATTTCTTCAAAGTTTGATATCTGCATGCCCATTGCTTTGAAACTCATAAGGCACTTTGAACTATAGATGCTAACATGTGGCAGCTTCCATCAAGTTGATAATGGGATATGTGGCAACATCTTCTCTTCTTTGAGGGTTCCTTGAGGGTTATGTAGAGCATTTTGAGATTTCTATGGAAGGTGACATGTGGCCACTTATACAGATCCTTTAGCTGCTTGAGAAAACTTTCAGGACTCCTTTGGTTCTTCACAGACACTAACACTTGTCATGCTCCACATAGATCTTAACAACCCATTTGGGCCCACCAGTCTTCTCTTTGAATAATGAAGCACAAGGAGAAACCCAGGATGTTAACACTTGTCAGCTTTCACCAAGCCCTACAAGGGACATGTGGCACATTCTGTTGCACTTAAAAAGTATGTCAAAGTCTTTCATGGTTACCACTTGGTGCCTTCCATGCTCTATCTTTCTTGGTGTAAAATTTGACATTTGCATGCTTGTCATCACTTGAAAACCCAATGATTAGTTCACATGCTTAATTTTGATAGTTTTTGGGACGTCACCATCCTTGGCAAAGTTTGTCAGGCCTTTTCTATGGGTTTTTACTTTAGGCCTTTTTCGACGGACAAAAAGTTCATAAGAATTGCCACTTTGAATTTTCACTGTTCCTTCAGGTTCTTTGGTTTTAGCCTTCCCTGAATTCCTTCAGACTTTTTGTTCGAAGGAATTCCTTTAGACAAAAAGTTTGAAGGAATTCAAAACCTTAGTTCTTTTGTGTCCATGGAAATCCTTTGGTGAAGCCTCTAAAACTGTTCCCTACCCTCCATAAGGGCTATTAAACTTAGAAGTGCCCTCTACAAGGGCACTTTCCCTTCATCTTTGGGATGCCCCCTTGAACCAACCCATTGAACCATTCACTTGAACCACTCATTAAACTAGTTCAATGGTTCAACAGTGCTCATGGAGCCCTTTATTGAACCAACCCATTAAACTACTCATGCTTGGACCAAATGATTGAACCAGAGCTGAAGTGTTAAACCAATTGATTTGAACCCAGCAATGAACCATGGCATTGAACTTGAGTGATGAACTAAAGCTTGATGAACTCTTACAACCCAAAATTGACTGGCTTCGAATAGCAAGGGGAGAAGGAGACTGATTTTGGCCTATTGGGCAAAAATGGTCAACAAATTGGTGACTCCCAGGGGAAGCATGCCTGATATGCTTAGAAATTAGTTGCCTAAAAATCCATTAGGCATAGGGTCAGATTGTAACTTAAAGATCAGTAATAGCTCTGATAAAACTAGAACCAATCATGAAGATTTACCTCAAAAGGAAAATAAAACACACATAAAGCTAAGAAAACTACTAACATGTGCAAAAAGCACTTAGGGAAAATAGGAGGAAAGCAAGGGAAAATATATACATGCTGGAGAAGGGGCTTAGTGGTAATGCTTAAGATGTATCCCATTAATTGGGATATATAGTTCTTTACCATCCAACCTAGAGAGTTGAAATGCATTATGCTACTTAAACTAAGTGATTATGTACAGGCCACTCCATAGGGTGTCAAACTTCACATGCTTTCCAGGCTTAGCTCGGTCTTCATCCCATTTCAAGACAATGTCTCCTTCAGAGAAACCTTTTGATGAAGGTTTCTTATCAAAGTATCTCTTCACTTACTGTTGGCATCTAGTCATAGAAGCCATAGCTTGGTCCCTTGCCTCTTGAGGTTCCATCAGCTTACATAATCTAACTTCCACGATATTTCCTTCTTCTAATTACAGCTGGTGAGTGAGATCCAAGGCTAGTAACTCGAGTGAAATGGGAAGCCTAGTTTCCCTTCCATAGATGAGTGTGTATGGTGAGTTGCCAATTTCCCTCTTTGGGGTGACCCTATCTACCCACAAGGTTATTTTTAGCTTGGCATGCCAAGTCCTCTAATTTTCTTCCATGGTCTGCTTGATGATCCTGATCAGGTTCTTATTCATAGACTCAGCTAGTCCATTCCCCTATGGGTAGTAATTAGATGAAGTGCTGAGATATATACCATATCTTAGCACCCATTTACTTGTTTTGGTTCCCAAAAAGCTGATGCGTTATCTAAGATTATGGTTTTTGGAACCCCAAACCTCGCCGTTAGGTCCTCATAAAACTTTAGGACTGTAATTTTATTTGCCTCCTTCAGAGCAACATCCTCTACCCATCTTGTGAAATAATCCATGGCAGTCAAGACCCACTTGTGTCTAGCAGTATAGGGAGGATTAATCATCCCTATGAAGTCTAGGCCCCACTACATGAATGGCTACTCCACTTGAATAGGTTGTAAAGGCATGGTAGCCAACCATTGCTTCCCATGAAAAAGTGTGCACTTTTGGCACTTTCTTACCTAGGCATGGGTGTCCCTAAAAAGAGTAGGCTAGAAATATCTAGCTCTCATTATTCATGCTGCAGTAGCCCTAGGAGCAAAATGACCACTAGCTAGGCCATCTTGGAACTCAGACATCACCTTGTCAGCCTAACTTAAGTCTAAGCATCTTAAAAAGACTCCTGAGAGATCCTTCCTAAATAGCACTCCATTAATCAGGGTGTAAGGGAGACATTGGAATTTGAAATACCTTATCTTGGTCCTATCAATCGATCATGAGCATTCACTAGTGAGAAGGAAATGCCTCACATCTGATGTCCAATCCTTCATGACAGTTGGTTCTTCTACTATAGCTATATTAAGGATTAGCAAACTATCCTCCTTTTGCTACTTAAAGTCTGTAGCGAGGTGTTCACATAGGTCTCTCCCTCTCACTAGTTTGGTGATCTTGATATCTACAGCATACTCCATCACCTTAGTGATCCACCTTGCTCTCATCTCATTTAGATCTTGGTTGATCAAGAAATCCTTGATGCTGGGATGTGGAACCATGAGGTGGATTCTACTATTAGACATCATGTTTCTAAATTTCTTTAGACTTCGTATGACCACCAAGACTTGCTTTTCCACATATGTGTATCTGACTTCAAAACCTTCTAGGCCTTGGCCAAAAAAAGCAATTGGCTACTCAAGGTTATCATCACTTGCTTGGGTAAGCATTATGGATATTACCTCTTCATTTTCGAAGGTGTAGAGGTTGAAATCTTTTGTGAAGTCAAGGCTGATCAAAGTAGGAGCCTGGGTAATGGCCTGCTTGATTTCTTCAAAGCTATATTTTTTCTGTACTATCCATGTGAACTCCTCACCCTTCCTCAGCATAGAGGTCAATGGATTGACCATTTTTTCAAAATTTGGGATAAATCTCTATATGAAATTTATCTTACTTAAGAAGATGTGTAGGCCTTTCTTGTGCTTGGGTAAGGACAGCTTCAAGATGGAGCAAACTCTTTCTGGATCAATAGCCAGACCTTCTAAAGAAACAATGTGACCAAGGAGCTTTCCCTCATGGACAATGAACACGCATTTCTTAGGATTGAGAGAGATACCAAACTCTCTACACCTCTTAAATATTTGTCTGAGGTGTCCCATGTGATGGCTTGCTTCCTTGGATAAAACTATCACATCGTCCAGATATACCAGCACAGTCTTATTTATCAAGCCTTGAAAGGCCATGTCCATAGCTCATTGGAAAGTGGCACCAGCATTAGATGGTCTGAAAGGCATTTTCTTGTAAGAAAATGTTCCCCACTTGGTTGTGAAGGCTGTTTTGTGTTGGTCACAATCTTGCACTAAAATTTAGTTGTATCTTGAATATCCATCTAGGAGGGAGAAAAGCTCATTGCTTGTCACCATCTAAAGGATCTGCTCCATGCTTGGGAGAAGATAATGGTTTTTCAAAGAGACTCTATTGAGATATCTAAAATTGACACAAAATCTGATCTCTCCATTATTTTTTTGAATAGGAATAAGATTTGCCAGCCAAGAAGAGTGTTTGATTGGAAATATTATTTTAGACTCAATCAATTTGGTGAGCTCCTTGTACATGAGAGCCTCTATCATTGGGTTGATAGGCCTCTGATTCTAATTGATTAGCTTAGCACCTTCTTCTAGCTCAATGGTATTTTGGGCCAAGCTTGGGTTAAAACCCTTCAAATCATTATACTTCCAAGCAAAGATATCAGCAAACTCTTGGCACAACAAGATGAAGGCCTGCCTTTCCTAGTCTGTGCACACTTTTCCAAGTGTAAGCAGCTTGTCCTTGAATATTTCCACCTAGTCATGGTGCTCCTCCTTTGTTTCAATGCACACCTTGTCACTTCTCAATTGGTCTTCTCCATTGAAGATACTCTCTAGAGCGACCAAACCTTTGGTAAGCTTACTGTTCTTCAGCTAAAAAATTTGGCTACCATATTACTGCTATAGCTTTGCTTGGTTTTTTGTAGTGAATTCCACTTCTTGTAAGAAAAGTGTTATTTGATGATCAATATGGAAAACCTACCAGTTGGTGATGTTATTAGGTATAGAGGGCCAGATCACTACTTTCAAATGACATGAGCTATGGTCTCAGCCTATTTCCTAAGTAATATTGAATTGGGTACCAACTGCTGCCAGCCCGTCTGCTTGTTTGTTCCATTCTCTAGGGATGGAAGTAATATTGAAAGCACAAAAATTTTCCACTAAGTCCCATACCCTATGTTTATAAGACTTTAGTAGAGAGTTCTTCATCAAATTTTGGCCTCTTACTTGGTTGATAATTAGCTCGTTGTCACCTAACACTTGCAGCTCTTTGATTCCTCTTTTCCTTGCCCACTCCAAGCCATGGATGAGGGATTCATATTTTGAAACATTGCATGTGTAGGAAAATTGGAACTAAAAGGCTAAAAAATACCTCCCTTTTGAAGGGGAGACCAGCACCACTCCACCACTAGCTCCCAACTTACTCCTTGAACCATCAAAGAATAGCTGCCATAGACCTAAGTTCTCCTGGCTAGTTTTCATCAAATTTGGTACAAAAGTACCCTCTTCATGCATACAGTAAATTCTAAGGCCCACTTCCTCTATGAATTTGTAGGGATCATGCTCAAGATTGTCACTTTCCCATTCATCTAAGAGCAGGTCTACAACTCCTTGAAGGGCAGAGGATGGAGATTATTCTATTTGGAATTATTCCTAGTCAATGATGGTATAGCTAACATTTACTGCTTTCAGTGATTAAGGTTCCTTAAATAATTTGGAGTGGGTTAGATTCTATCTAGACTTTAGTCCTATACTCGCCTCTAAAAACTAGATAAGACCAATTCAATGCCAAGTAACCACCTATCTTGGATGTAAAATCCCTGGATAAGCAGATGGCAAAGTAGGGAGGGATGTCTACCACTACCACATCATGAAGAACTGAGAAAGTTGTGCAAGCATGCAGCATCAAACTCAAAACTCTTACCAGCCTAATTGTCTTTGTTGGGGTTCCATCTAGCTGTAGAACTCCCTTGGTCATCTCTTCATATTTCAATCCTAGCTTGTTGGATATGCATTTGGGAATTACCAAAAGGCTTGCTTTGCTATCAATGATGCAATTATACACCAAGAAAACTCCTATGACTAGGGACACATAAAAATGAGGAACCTTCTCTTCTTTATAGGTCTGACCTAAGGTGGAAGGCTATCCATTCATCATCAAAATGTTATCAGCTTTTGCTGGGATAGCTCATTCATCTAGTTCATGCAATTCCTTTTGCATCATGTCTTTCTCCACTGGTATTGACAGTGAATCCCAAAAGGAGATGTTCATGTGTAGCTTCTTCATCTGATCAACCACATTGACTTGAGGGTTACCTTCCTTCAAAACCTCTTTGGAATTATGTACAACCTAAGGGGTAGGTTGAGGAACTGGAGGAACAACGGATGGCTTGGAACTTGGGACCTTTTGATTTGCATGTGATGAAGAAGGTGTTGCTGACACCTGGGCAATAGCCTGAGTTTTTTCCAATGCCCTTCTTTTGAATCTTGTGTTGGCTACAACACAATCAGCCTAATTATCTATAGCACCCACATAATTTATTAAATAAATTTCTCCTTCCAGATGATTCATGAGGGTAGAATCAGGCTGAGCCTAACTACTACTCATGTTGGATTGCATTGGAGCCTCAAAGACTTGGGAATGGGTGGCTACCTAATTTTCTTACACATTTGGGAAATAACCCATCATCTCATTTGTATAAACAACTTGTTCCTGACCATATCCCGTGGTTAAACAACTTGGTTGTTCTTGCACTAGATTCTTTTGAATGGGCACCATGACCCTAGATGATGAAGGGGTACCTGGGTTGTAGCCTTGAAAGGGTCTAGTCTAAGAAAGTTGACCCTGTCCTTGATTGTAATTTTGGAAAGGGGGTCTAGGAGTTTGGCCATACTGCTGGTACCCTTGGTTTGGTCTGTTGCTTTGAGCTTGCTACCTTTTAAGAGCCACAAGTTCATTTGACATACTTTGCAATAGACTCTTAACTTTATGAAGTTCATTGGATGGAGAAGCAGCTAGTTTCTCTATTCTAGGTAGAGGAGCTAATGTGGGAGCAGTGGTCCAAATTGGAGGTAGCATTTTAGGGAAAAGTGACATATGGGGCCTAGGAGCTATTTTCCTAGCCTACACTAAGCAATTTTTAGCTGCTATAGCTATGTCATAGGTAGTAGGTAGCACATGTACCCCCATGGATTGTATCATAACAGTGATATCACTATTTAATGCTCTTAAATAATACAAGAAAGCATAGCTAGCAGTCAGTCTTACCAGAATGGGGATTATATCCCATGTCTTCTAGAATTGAGTGTTGAAATCCTGCATGTATTCATGTGGGGCTTTTTTCATGGTAGTTAGATACTCAGCAAGTGAAAGGTGGTCATTTTTTTTTCCAAAACGGTCCATCAAGTGAGTACCTAATTCATTCTAGGAATAGATTGAATTTATAGCCAAAGTCCCATACCAGTCAAGAGCTTTGCCTTTGAGAGACAATGCCAACAATCTGATTGTGATATTTTCCTTAGTGATATTGTGAATATTGTAGAGGTTAACAATATTTTTGATGTGCTCAATGACTATAATGATCCCCTCTCCATTAAAAAAGGCACATTTTTTAGGGCTGCTCCTGGGATCAGGTCATAACGTGGGAGATTCAAGAGACTCTGACCACAAAAAGTGACAAAGGGTAATGCCATAGCTAGGATAGGATGTAACTGGGGCCCTGCTACATATGCATTCCTTACAACAGGTCTAGGAAGGTGGTTCACTAAATAAGGATTGGTCCTTTTGAATCTCAGTCTCTTTACTGAGTTCAAAGGCAATTTAACAAATTTGAAAGGGACACCCTTAGAAGCAGACTGTGTGGTGTCTTTAGGCATAGGAAGTTAGACTGGTCTTTGATTAGGAAATGAAATTCTTACTAGTGGAGTCACCAAATGCTGTAAATAGTTGATTTACTATAATAGGACCAGCATCAATCCTAAAACTTTACTGAGTGTAAAATTGTGTCCCACCGGGTGTGCCAAAAATTGTTGACATCATAGATTTGCACCCGAGGCAAGAGGCTGATCTCTTACCTTTTACACATCAAAATGGAAACTCCCCTCTCACCTGTGGGACTAGTGAAGCTAGAGGGGAGAGTCTCTAGGTAAGGTATAACTCCCTTTGATGCATCTGAGTTGTTCCAACAAGTGCTAATATAGGTATATAGATATATAATGGGGGGGTGAAAAGGGAGAAGGACTATAGGAAAATAAATCTACTCTAAAAGAGGTGATGCACCAAATGATTCAACCTTCCCACACTCACACTTGAAGTTAGACAAACACATATGTACACTTCAAACTGGTAGGAGGACCAGGCTGTAAGAAGCTTAACTAAGAGGTTTTAATGGAACACACAAAAAATTGAGACTCACCAAATGTGCCATAGAAAGGCACACTGTATAGTAGCTTCTTTTGTCTCTGCACCTCTAGATACAAATCTCCTTGTTACTTTCAGAAATGGCACCTTATAGACATCAAGTGTATTAGTGTTAAACCTATGGAAGCATTAAGAAGTAATGACTAAACATAGACTGCCACTCAGACACACATAGAGGTGTCTAACTAGAAAAGAGGTAAAAATGCATTTATTGATTTTCAAGTGAAAATCTACAAGGGTATCACCTTAAAAAATATGGAATATCCTTTTTTAAAATGACAAGTCTCCAATATATAGAGGAAGAAAAGAGGCCTTTTGGTGCCCTTTTTACAAATGACCCATGTGTGCTCAGGGCATTGGGAAGAGGGAAGCCGCTCAAAGGTAATGCTGTGTTGGACCCTTTCTTCAAGGTGAAATTATGGGCCACACTATTTTTATACAAAATACTACTCCTTTAAGGCATTTCACAGCTTGCCTACTCATAAATGCATAATGGGGAAGAAGAGTTACACCATCCATCACCTTTTTGTGCCTTTTGGTAATCAATTGGCAAACACTGTTTCAATTGCATATATAACTCACCTCCCTTTTTGCCATTTGGGCTGCCTCCTTAGTCTCTACCCCTTTCATCCTTTGTGTTTCTCCTATCAGCTCTTTGGCTTTTTGGACTATCTTTGAATTCCTTCAGTTGACACCATTTGTTTAAAAACCAATGATTATTCATTTTTGCAATGTTTAACATCTATGTGCTCGTCACTTTGAAACTCATAAGGCACTTTGAACCATGGATGCTAACACATGGCAACTTCTATTGAGCTGATAATGGGATATGTGGCAGCATCCACTCTCTTTTGAGGGTTCCTTGAGGGTTACGTGGAGCATTTTGAGATTTTTGTGGAAGGTGACATGTGGCTACTTTCGTAGAGCCTTTAGCTGCCTAAGAAAACTTTTAGGACTCCTTTGGTTCTTCATGAATGTTAACACTTTTCATGCTCTACATAGCTCTTAGCAACCCATTCAGGCCCACCAGTCTTCTCTTTGAATAATGAAGCACAAGGAGAAACCTATGGATTTTGACACTTATCAGTTTTCATCGAGCCCTATAGGGGACATGTAGCACGTTTCACTACTAATAAAAAGCATGTCGAAGTCTTCCATAATTTCCACTTGGTGCCTTCTATGCTCTAGCTTTCTTGGTGTCAAATTTGATGTTCACGTGGCTATCATTACTTGAAAACCCAATGGCTAGTTTGTGTGCTTAATTTTGATAGTTTTCAAGACGTCACCATCTTTGGCAAAGTTCATCAGGCCTTTTCTGTAGGTTTTTGCTTTGGGCATTTTCCCATGGACAAAAAGTCTATAAGAATTGCCACTTTGAATTTTCATTATTCCTTTGGGTTCTTTGGTTTTAGCCTTCCCTAAATTCCTTCAGACAAAAAGTCTGAAGGAATTCAAAACCTTAGTTCTTTTGTGTCCATGGAAATCCTTTGGTGAAGCCTCTGAAACTGCTCCGTGCCCTCCGTAAGGGCTATTGAACTTAGAAGTACCCTCTACAAGGGAACTTTCCCTTCATCTTTGGGATGCCCCCTTGAACCAACCCATTGAACCATTCACTTGAACCACTCGTTGAACCAGTTCAACACTGCATGTCGAGCCCTTCGTTGAACCAACCCATTGAACCACTCGCGCTTAGACCAAATGATTGAACCAGAGCCAAAGTGTTGAACCAACTGATTTAAACCAAGTGATGAACCATGGCATTTAACTTGACTGATGAATCAAAGCTTGATGAACTCATGCAACCTAAAGTTGACTAGCTTCGAATAGCAAGGGAGAAGGAGACTAATTTTGGCCTATTGGGCAAAAATGGTCAACAGGTATATAATTAATATCATATGACACAAGTTTCCTAATTAAATAGTATATGGATTGATCCTTTCTTTTCTCATCACATTGTGTTAAAAGGGATCCTATGGCACATGAGGTTGTTGTTCTATACAATAGTAAAGGCTTTCCAAATACCATGGCTGCAAAGATTAGAGGCTTCAATATATATTACTTGAGGTCATAAAATTATTTTTGTCATTCTAAATTCCAATCAAGAAGAAATCCTTTATTGATTAAAATATTGAATTGATGACATTTATAAGATAATTGAGAGATAAAACATTGAATGTCTTGTAGTTTTCCTTGAAGACTATACAATTATTCTAGGTTGTGAGGTGGAGGCATGTTCTTAATAGCTTTAAATTTTATAGGTTCCACTTAAATGCCTCATTATGACAATAAGAATCCCATAAATTTTTATAGAAGTAACACCAAATAAAAAATTCTTTGGATTTAGACATACCTTATATTCCTTTAACCTAACAAGGATTCTTCTTAAGACTGTAGGATGCTCCACTTGTGTTTTTCACTTGCCCAAAATATCATCGGCATAGTATTCTACAATTTTACACATCATATCATGAAAAATGTCTATCATATCCCTTTGATAAATGGATATCACATTTTTAAAACTAAAGGTCATTACTTGGTAATAAAAATTTCCCATTGAAGTAATGAAAGAATTTTTATGCTTATCTTCAGGAGTAATTTTGATTTGATTATATCCAAAAAAATGTCTATAAGGGATAACATTTCATATCCAATTATTGAATCTACTATCTTTTTGATGTTGATAAAAGGGAGATCATATTTTAGACATACCTTATCGATATCCCTAAAGTTAGTACAAATTTATATTCCTATTTATGTATTTTTAGTAGGGATAGTGTTAGAAATCCACTTGGAATAGTCAATTGGATGAATGAAACCTACTTCCAAGAATTTTTGTAATTATTATTTCAATATTAATTTCATTTTATGGTTCATTTTATGGATCTTTTTTTTAGTTTTTGTGTAACTAGGATGTACTACTAGGTGATGCACCACCAAACTAGGATCTAGTTTGGGCATGTCTACATATCAACATGTAAATATGTCTATTGATTTAATAATTTTTGGAATATTAGGGTATTATTATTAATTTAGTTAAAGGGTATGAGAAATAAAATTATTAAATAAATATACAATAATTAATCTACTAATTATTGTAAATTAATTATAATTCAAACTTTTCTAAAAATAGCAACAAGGAGAAGAAAACAAAACTTAGCTAGAAACTGATTGATCTAATTGAGAAAGACATTGGAATTCACTGTGTAGGATTGAAACACTATCATAAAATGAAATATGAACTTAGTTTTATGATTGGATAGGATTTTTAAAAATGGACAATAATGGCATTGGCATGATAGTCTATCTCTACCATTGTTATCCTAAGGATTTGAGCTTTTTGGGTTTTGTTCACTATGTATGTGTGACCTTGTTTAAGAAGTTTTGACAATTAAAAGTATGTATATCTCCTTGTAGAGTAGATTATTTCTTAAAAACCTATCTTCCATTATACTTTAACTAATTTTGACCAAGAAGGAGGGGGTTAGTGTGTGTAAGATGCACTGCATGTGCTTCATACCCTGTGTGTGGGTGTGCTACCTATATACCAATACTTTGAAGAGGGGTCAAGTAATATGTAGTTCTCCCACTTAATGTGATTTATGCAATTATGTATATGAAGCTATATAATGCTAAACTAGATGTTATTAAGGTGGTTATGGACTAGTGTAAGGACATCAATGAGCTTGTAAGTGTTTTGGCCAGCTGTATATGGAGAATAAGGAAGTTTGTTTGAGTAGTATTACTTGTATTCTTACTTGTTTAGTTATATTTACCAACCTTTACAAATACTCTTTGAATGGGATTATATATGGATCTATTAGTTATGGGTTGAATGTGATCATGTTAGGATGACAAGGATAATGATGGGGAACCAGAATTAAATGACCATTGGGGCCAAAAATGGACTTGGAAAATAACATTGAAAGTAGACAGGAGTGGCACCAATTCTATAGTCCAAGTGTGGCACTATAGTTTTGAATAGACAAGACTTGGGGGGGTTGATTTATCTTTGAAAGAGTAGTTTGGGTGGGCTGAAACCAAGTTTGGAAGGATATAGATGATTATGAATCAATGAAAATAAGCCTAAGAGGGACATGCAAGAGGGATCTATGGGTTGGGTGTCATTAGCCACACTCAAGTTACTAATTTTTCCATTTTTATGACTATATTTGCACCCCCACCTTTATTAAAGTGATGCAACAAAGTGAAATACTAGAATAAAGGAAAAATAGAAGGTATACCTAAACTTACCTACAAAGGTGAAGCTCATGAAGCTATGTGATGATGGGTGTGCATAAAGAGAGCATGCTATGAAGTATGAATCTGCAAGAAAAACAAAAAGTAGATCAATTCTTACTAGATATGGGAGAGCTAAAATAAGAATATACAAAACTAGGTAAGAGATAGGAAGAGAAAGAATGAATACACCTCACTAAGTATGTGAACTAATACAAAACCTATTATGATGTTGAGTGATGTTGGATTATGTTGACTAATGTTGGAAGGTGCTATACCAAAATTAATATCATGAATGGAGCTAAATGCTCAATTCTTTAAAAGTGGCTCAAGAATTCAAAGGCTATCCCCTTATCTCCATTGTCACCCACTAACTAAATATAGGTGATCATGCATGTGTTGATCAATTTTTAGACTGTGTGTTCAATCCTTCTGAATAGGTGTCTTAATAATACAAAGGCTAGCTAGTCATTTGGATCCATCATTTCCCCATAAATTAAAGCTATGAATTAATACTGGTATGAAATGTATGTCATATGAGATGTATCTTAGAGCCCATGAATGTAAGGTGATCTAATTTTTTTGGAATGAATAGCCAAATGTATGCTATAAACTAGGCAACTCTTGGCCAATGTGAAATATGGAGACTAGGCATGTATAAAAGCCACATTGAACTAGTGTACTAAGCTTGTATAAAATTCACTTGAGAACTCAACAACTTAGGAAGTTAGGCTTGTATGAAATCTATTCCAAAATCATACCAACCACTTTTAGATGGAATAAGGTATACAATTACTGAGAATGCTTAGGTATTTCTGAACTCAAAAGGAAAATAGAATAAATGTGCCATGCATATTTCCCCCAATCACTAGTTTATAAAACATGGATTCTAATTTGAAAGTTGTACCGACTACCCTATAAAAAAATGGAAGTGATATCCATCATGCCATTCATGATTCCCCTTGTATCTATATTTTATGAGAAAAACTATACTAAAGTTACTGATTCTAGTCTAAATTGTAGTTAATAAAACTATAACTAAACTTACCATTTTGTCTATTTCTAGAAAATTTGGTATTTTTGCTATTTAGACAATAGTGTTGTAAGTAGACACTAGTGGTACCATTGCTATTGTCCAAGTTGGGTTCTATTGTCTAGGGATAAATTTGGTAATTATTTTATATTCTTAACTATCTTCTTGTTTTATTCTAACTATTTTGATGTCTAGTTTTGTTTTAGGTGTGTTGAATGCTATTATTTTGACCATTAGAAGATTTAATCTCTAAGACAAGACCCTTATTTATTTCCCCCTCTTCTAAGGGTAATAATGAAGACCCTAAAATGACTTCCCTTAGAATAATGATCCCTAAAAGTTTGTTATGCTATAAAGATACATGATATAGCATGATTTATATTGAGAGATTGTTCGATCAATAGGGATATGCCTAAATGGATATAACAATGTAATGTAATGTCCTGAAATGGAACTAGAATGAGAAGTCTAGTTATTTTTTAGTTAGAGGGATGGAACATGATGTCCATCATGACATCTAATAAATTAAGATAAATTCATGATGTGAATCATGACATTGCGAACAATGAGAAGTAAACAAACAACAAGCACACAAGGTAAGAAGAAAGAACCATACAAGTGTGGCCAATGGGCCAATCAAACAAGGGACATGGTCACATGTCACTCAAACTATAAATAAATCATATAATTCATGTTTTAATGACACATATACATATAATTAAAATAAGAAAAATTGGTGTGAAAGCCATAATCATATAGAGGAGTACAAGCAAATGACATTGTCAAATGTCCTAAGGCACACACATGAATAGAAGCAAAGGATATTGGAAAATTTCCTAAGGCACATATAGAGGACAAATATGAGATAAAAAATGCAAAAAATATATCTGTGCTAAGCAAGAAAAGAAGCATGTAAGGAGCTAGAAGTACAATCACATCTAACTAATCAAATAAATATTGAAAGTGTGCAAGACATGTTAGTAAAATATTAGGTATATGCTAAGAAATACACAAGTGTTATATACTAGTGAGTGTCGATGGAGAAATCTATGTAAGATAGTAAAAATGTACATCAACAAGATAAATATAGTGTGTGTTGTAAAAATGACATAATCTAAATGGTGTAGTCATGTAGAAGATGCCCCAATGGGTATGTATATCGATTTGTGTCTCAATGTAGAAGTAGGATGCCCCCATAATGGGTAGAGTGAAGCAATCAAAGCTCTGGATATCACTACACACACTCAAAGAAGATCAAGTGAAGCATGGTAATGTAGATAAATTAACATAAAATAATCATAGAATAGAAAATGTAAGTCTAGCATAGTAGTATAAATGTAAATCATGGATGATGTATATAATCAAAATATGTTTGATGTTTTTGAGTGTTATTTGTATTTTTTTTATATTTTTAAATTTTGTATTATTTTTGAATTTTTGAAAGTTTTGAGTTATGTAAAATCAAGCATAAAAAAATATGTACATGAAATTGAAAATGATCTATGTATAATCAATTCATAAGAAACTATGTATAGGTGATACTAATAAAATTATGTACAAGTAATCATAATGAGATTATATACATGCATATAAAAAAAAGGCTAGGCTGGAGGTGGTAAAGGGTCCAAGGATGGAGCTAGATAGAGATGGATAGGGAGGAAGGGATCATGATGATCATTAAATGCCCCAATATAATCATCATAAGTATCATCATATGTTTTAGAATCTATGTATATGGTGTCATCCTACTGAAGGCAAATTGAAGGTTGCTCTAGTGGTGGAGATATTAATTCTTCTCTAGGACATTTAATTTTGGTAATAGATTACTTCAGTAGAAGTGAAGAAGATGGTTTTGGTGGTGTTATAATATGAATAATACCATTAACCTATAGTTTATCCAATCTCTTCTATAAATCTATACATGAGTTTGTATCATGACCTATGATCTTATGAAAAAGATAAAATGGGCAACCATCCTACTATGATAATCTACTAATAGATCTATGTCACATTGTAGGTAAGGTAATTAATTGATGATCAAGTGACATTTATAGCATAATATATGTTTGATGTTATGTGTTACCTACCTTAATTTTAATGAATTGATCTACATCCATAGAGGTAACCATGTGAACTATATGTGTCAAGTGATCTATCTATGGATTTAAATGTGGAGTATATCCTAAGAGTGTAGTGTAATATGTTAAGAGTGATGTAGAATGTCTAATGAGAGATCTAAATTAATCTTGGTACTCTCCTAGGCCAACTAGTGTAAATATCAACCCACACAAATAGTCATCTATGAGTGTGGGTTTCATATCATCATTTGAAGAAGCTTGAGAATTTGTATCAACATCATGTACATATGGTAACTCAGAATTTACCACAAGGGGTAAGTATGATATACGCATATGATAAATTGTAGTACTAGAAGACAATGGTACTATGAGGGTATATATAACTAATGGAATGACTATATTTTTAGAATCAACTAGTACTACTAGAACTACTATTAGTGAATGTATAACTGTAATAGGTGTAGGAATCATGACCGATGGAGTAGTTGGATGGTTGAAGCTATTATGATTAGTTGAATATATAGAGTTGAGGGCAAAATTTTAAGTGGAAGAATGTGAGAACCTTTAGTTTATCAAACTTCATATGTATGTATCTGATCAAGATAAATGTAATGAGGTGGTGGCTGAACTATGATATGAGGTGTCCCATCTAATGAAATAGATAAAAATGGCTATATAATTTGCTAATATTTAAATGGTTAGTTATCTAATGGACATATGTATAGGTATCCCTCATGGAGAAACATAACACATCAATGAAGAGTATAAGGGATTTCCCCCATAGAATGTATCTAGGGTCGTTTGAGTAGAAGATTATAATGAAGAAGACCTGGGATGACCTATAACTGTGTAGAGAGGGTTTTGGGTTCGATCATGATATCTAAAGTAATGGTACCCAAAGTATGTCATGGTATATCATCAAATCCTTGAATTTTTTGTTATTATTTTTACATGGATTCCATGTCTACACCCATGGTTTGTAATAATGTAATATTACATATATTAAGTCTGAAACCACTATGAACTAGAACTCTCTTAATTGTGCTAGTTTTGAATTGAGCTTGTATGAATAATGTAAATTTTGATCAATTATTGTCTAAGATGGCATGTCATCATGATCAAAATTCATAACATATTCTATATTTTTTAGTGTGTTAACTAGTGATGCAAAATAAGAAGGCTCAGAGTCAATGGGTATAAAAGTTTGAGTGAGCTCTTGATGGAGAATGTCCTTGAACACATTAGGTTTATAAAGTAGTTATATAATGGAAATCTTAGTTGAATTTTTCTCAATTGATCAATAATATCATATGCCTTGTGCAGATCTACCTATGTAGGTAGATTAGGCTTGGGATGGGAATGAATAGGGGTGGTGGGGTTCCTGACTAGGTGGAGGAGGTATGGTAGCATGTCAAGTAACAACTCTAACCACATTATCAACTATCTATATAGGACTAGTAGTAACTATGGGAGGAGAGATAAGATAATCAATAGGTCAAGGTGGTGGAGGTATAAAGGTTATAAACTAGGCTCTCTAGTGATGGGTAGTGATTTGGGGAAGACTGAGATGGACCATGCAACATGACTTAGCATAGGATAAAGGTTCCAAAGGAGCTGATGCAAAATATATCTCATCATGTTTAATAAGAACTTTTTTAACATCATCCAATATTATAAAAAATAATCATGAAATTTAAAGAATAAATAATTGTATTAACATATGATAAACTATGTCATTCATATACATGATAGGACCAATGATGGTCTCTTTATTACTTGCAAAAAATGTAATAAAAATTTGTATATAAGTGAGATTAATTTTTGTAATCTGATTATAGATTAAGGTGTTAAGTCAAGAATGAATGGGACCTAGTATATGCAACTTAGGGTTTTGAAAATGATTATTTGAGCAATTTACTATGAAAATTTGAACATGAAATTAATTTTTTGAGTTATATATGCAAGTAAAAAATTAGAAATTTATTGGAAAATTAGTGATTTAACATGACCTAGTAGATGCAACTAGGGTTTTGAAAAATATTTTTTTTGAAAATTAGTATTGAATTTTTTAATTTGAGTGGATTTTTTAATTTAAATATGCTAGTAAAAATTTTAAAAATGTTTGGAAAATTATCGGGACCTAGTATGGGCAACTAAGGTTTGAAAGAAAATTATTTTTAAAATTACTATGAAATTTTAAAATTTAATGCTAATTTATAGTTTTATTATGTAGTTAAAAAATAATAAAAATATAGGAAAAATTGGTAATAAATTTACACTAGGGTTTTTATGCACAAACAAAGTAAGTCAAATTCACCAAATGATTTAACAATTTTGGGAATATTGGGGTATTATTCCTAATTTAGTTAAAGGGTCTAAGTATTAAAATAAATAAATAAATAAAAAATAATTAATCTATTTCTTTGTGTAAATTAATTACAATTTAAACATTTTTAAAAATAACAACAAAGAGAAGAAAACAACACTTATCTAGAAATTGATTGATCTAATTTAAAAAGAGGCTAGAATTCACTTTGTAGGACTAAGACACTATCACAAAATAAGATATAAACTTCATTTTGTGATTAGACAAGAGAATCATAATTGGATAGTAATGTCACTGGTGCTATAGTCCACCTCTACCACTATTGTCTTGAGGATCTAAGCTTTCTAGGTTTTGTTCACTATGTATGTGTGACCCTATCTACAAATTTTTGGTAGTTAGAAGTCTATATATCTCCCTATAGAGAACATTATTTCTTAAAACCCTATCTTCCATTATGATTTTGATAATTTTGAATAAGGAGGGGGATTAGTGTGTGTAAGATGCACTAGATGTGCTTCACACCCCATGTGTGGGAACAATTCCTACATACTCTAAAGATGGATCAAGTCATATGTAGTTCTCCCACTTGATGTACTTTGTGCAATCATGTATATAAATATGTAGAATGATAAATTAGATGTGCTTAAGGTGGTTAGGGACTAGTATAAGGACTTGAATGAGATTTTAAGTGTGTTGTTTAGATATATTTAGAGATTAGGGTAGATTGCTTGAGTAGTCTTGCTTACATTATTTCTTACTTAATGATATTTTCCAACCATTTTTAAATGATATTTTAATGGGCTTATATAGGGATCTATTGGTCATGGGTTAAATGCACTCACATTAGGCCAACAAGGATAAGGATGGGGAACTAGAAGGAAATGACCATTGTGGCCAAAAATAGACTTGGAAAATAACACCAAAAGTAGACAAGAGTGGCACTGGTGCTATTTTCCAAGTGTGGTGCTACTATACTAAGAATATGGGACCTAGGGGGATTTATTTGTCTTAGAAAGAATAGTCTAGGTGAGTTGGGACCAAGTTTGGAAGGCTATAGATGACTATGATCAATGAAAATAAGCTTAATAGGGTCATGAAAGAAAGCAAGAGGGGCCTATGGGTTGGGTGTCATTAGCCACACTCAAGTTACCAATTTTCACATTTTATATGACTACATCTATGAACTCTTTGAGATACTTAATAATGATATCCCTTTCTTTAGGTGTGAGAATTGTAACTAGTTTGACTATTTTTGGATTTCATTTAGTTCTAATGTTTACTTATATGAATTATTCAACTAATGATGGTGATTGGTATTGTATATATGTTTAGGTAGGAGTCAACTTAATTTATTCATTTGAAATAAATACATATGGAAATTCCACACATAGATCTTGATATACCTTTTGCTCTTTAGGACTTAAATGACTCAAAGGAAAAGCTTGTTCAATTTATTCAATTATTGGAGATAAGTTAGTTTCATAGTATTTTTATTCTTCTATTTTATTCAAGGATCCACTTTTTTATCCTAAATAGGTGGAATCATTTAGACTAATATTGAATCCCCTATTGTGGTATCTTGAATGCATGTAATTATAAGCTCACATATATTTAGTTATGGATATATCAATCTCAAAGGTATCAAATGATGGATCTTCATTTTGATCCCAATAGATCAAGTTGGGGTAGTAGAGGGAAAGATTTATGCTAAGGATGGATGTGTCAAGGAATAGGTTTGTGTCGTTAAGGTCTTCATATAGGCTATGAATAGAACTTGTCTTGATATCTTCATCAGGGTTCAACTCTTTGAGAATCAAGGAAGCATCCATGATGTCATTTTGAATACTAATGTTGAGTGGTTTATACCCTATACTAATTCATTTTACATATATTTTAACATCAATAGGGTGGAGAATACCTTATTTCATATGGCCTAATCATCTACCCTTGTAGCTCATATTATTATGCATCTTATGTGTTCAAGGATATTCCCCATTTTGAAAACATGGGGCAAGGTCTTCTTAGACTATATAAGAATCATCTAGTTCTTTAAAATGCTCTAATGATAATGTTTCTAAGTTTACAAAGGTAGTTGACCCAAACTAATAAGCAGCCAATTTAATCTCCTACATAGTGGGGGACCCATAGCTTTATGGAGATAATGGAAGGTTTCTTACATAAAAGGTTTTGTATTAATATTCTCCACATACATTAGAGATAATTTTTAAATGAGTGACCTCAATGGATTAGAGGAAGGACATGGAATATTATCTAAATGAAATATTTTCTATCTTTTAGATCATATGGTGAACTTTGAGTACTTGGGCAATAAAGAATAATGTCTACCTCTTCCATTTGGAAGATATGAAAATGTTTAGTCTCTCTTGAGATTGTGACCTCCATTCTTGAATGTGGGATTTTAAGACGTTGATACAAGGTGGAGGGGAAAACTCATTTTTCAAGAATTCAAGATTGAGCCAAAATCATATTATATGGAAGATCAAATTCTACTACATGAACCAAAGTTTGATGGATAATGGGTCTCACCTCTATAGGAATATGGATAATTCCTATTGATGGTCACTCTTTGTCAGCATAGGCTTTTTTTATGACCAGTATAGGTCCCAAAGAAGATTATGAATACACCATTTTTTTAGAAACTTGATATTACACAACTTTAAGTTAGATACACCATCTATAATAACCCATTAAAATTTATGATTTGATATGGATACTTTTATGTACAAAGGATAGTTATGATTTGGTCTAATGGGTGGCATGTCTTGGGTATTAAATGAGATCTATTGATTTTGGGACAAGTCATCTACCAAGGCTTGAATTTAGATAGTATCAATATCCATAGGAAATTTTGACTCATGCAATATTTTATTTAATATGTCTTGATGAAAATAATAAGTTTTGAGAAGATCCATAATGGAAATTTGATCAAGTGTCTTCTCTAATTATTGGATAATATCATTTGTTTTTTCAAGAGTATTTTATTTTTGCTTTGGAATATTGATATTTTGATGTGTCTTGTGGGGTGAGTCTTTAGGGGGTGACCCTAGGACTATTATTTTATCATGTCTTATAGTGGCCTCATAATAAAAAATATCCCTATGTATTTTAAGGATGGGGTGAGGGGGACTTGGGTTTTCTTAAAGGAATTTAATTTTTATGGTATTAATATGGTTATTATAGTGATGTGGAACATTAGTGGAAGTGGATGTTTGAACTTGATCCCTTGGTGCTCTTTTTTTTATCATGATTAGGGATAGGGTCTTGATATATACCTAAATATTTATTCATGGAATGAGAATAATTATTATCTCCACTTTTTGTTTCTCATTTATCTATAAAATCTTGGATTAAATGCCTTAGTTTCATACACTTTTTAATATCATTTCAATTTAATCGATGATAATAGAAAACTTCATTTTCTTGATACTAATCAGGATGAGGCTTATTAACACCCAAGGGTCAAATTTTTGATAGATTTATCATATTGGTGGAAGCCAATTTCTATTAAACTATCTCAATTGGTACACCAAGATTTGTAAAATGACATTTTCATGTTCTAGTTATTGGCTTCCCCCTTAACACAATGATGTTTGAGATGTTTTTAATTTTTGTGGTAGGGGTATACTTTTTAACTATTTTCACATGTTTTGAATAAATGACTCCATCTCAAATAACAATTTTATTTTTATAAAATGCCTTAGGTTTATCATAAGAAGTGTTTCCTTAATTTTGATCATTTTAGGAGTATAATTTGATGGTCCCCCTTTAAACAAGTGCATTTTCAAATTGGATGCATTTTTATATTATCTAATCAAATTAATTGGAAAAATTTAACTCCAACTAATAGTGTAATTTTGGATTGAGATTGTTGATGAATATATTAACTAATTCATTTTCTAGAATATTTCATGGAAAATGACTAACAATTCTCCTTTATCATTATATTAAAGAAGCAAAACTTCATCCATTTTAATTCTTGGTGTTATATAGGTCTAACATGGAAATATAATGTTAAATATTGAAAGATAAATTCCTTACAAATTTATCAGATAGGTATTCAAATGATGTGATATACCCTTTATGGAAATGCATAAACCATTATAGAGATAGTCGTGTGGGAGTTTTTGGAAAAAGGAAAATTAAATAGGCTTCATTATAAGTAACCTCATGACATGCTATGAATAATTATTGAAAATGGTAAATGTAATATCCTTTCCTTCATAATTATAAAATTTTAGAATCTCAAAATGAGTGGGGAAAGGTATCTTCAAGACACTTATATCTAGAGGAGATGTACAAAAATCCTCATATCTATATTTCTTTGCCTATGTTTGTGGGTCCATTTATTGAAGATATTTTTCAGCATTTTCCATTTATGAGAAAAGGAGGGATCCATTAATGCATTATAAGTGATGGTTGATTTGTAATTTGGCCTTAAGGGGTCAATGTTGATGTATATTGGAGTATTTTTGACTATTTTCCTTAGGGATGTGGGTTTTAAGGCTTCTAAATGGATTGAGGAGGATAATGAAATTATTTATTGGGTGAGTTGATAAAGACATTATTATAATATGGGTTTTCTTTTATCAACCTCAATCCTAGTGGCTCAAGGGACTACTTCTTTGTTATCTAATTTTAGCACATGATCTACTAGCTCATGATTATTTTCTTAATTTATTAGAGCATGGAAAGGATGAGTATTATGACAAGATGTTATTTGGATCAATTTATGAAAAAGACCAAGATTAAAGTTAATAGGTAATTGGGATCCTAATTTGATGAATTGTGATAGGAATTGGTCTTTATTATCATAAATGTATTGGTAGATGTGATTCCTAATCTCATCATTGCTAAAGAGATCATTGTTTATTTCATCCTCTCCTCCAATTATGTACATATCAATTTTATTCTCTTAATTATCCATATTTTTATCACCTAGTGTCATTAAGATATGATATTATTAGTTTAATCATTGTACTAGTTTTAGTGTTTATGGATGACTCTAAGGCAACATTACGAATGAGTGTTTGCATTAAATGGGTGATATTTAAGCTTTTATTTTAATATGGGAGGAAATAAGATTAATGTTATGATAATATGTGCTCTTGAGAAACAATATGTATTATATTTGAGCTAATATGGTCAATGAACTAGGAGTTATGATAAGGTAGGATTGGATTGGATTAGGGTTAAGGATTTTAGAATAGATATTAGATAAAGGAAAAACTATACTTTAGTCAATAAATATTGATACTAGTGATATGCCAACTATATTAGGATCAAAATTATCAAAAGGAAAATAAATGACGAGTGCTTACATTAGAAATAACATGATGATGACTACATGGGTGATAGTTATGAATAGACAAGATAATAAGATGCTAGATGGAAACTGACATAGTAACATGTTGATAGTATGCAAATAGAGTAATGGGTAGGGGGATAATGGATAGAAGATAAATGGATAGGGTGATATGTGAATTTCTAAGGTAAGGGATCTATGCTTGATGTGTCCTAAAAAAGGGTGTTTTGAGTGAGGGTATGACCAATATATAGCTTAACTATGGTGCTTAAGGTCTATATATGTTTGAAATGGATTTAATAATGAATAAATGGTGATGATGATAATATGGTTAAGGCAAGATTGTATATGAATTTTGTAACCTAAGTATAAATAGGTTTTTGCTTTTGGTTTTTGGATAAAATGTGAACAACACTAATATTTCATAACACTCAAATAATTAATTAAGCCACAAAACTTATTAATGAGTAGAATTAATAAAAAATGTATGTCAACACCCATTCCACCTTAATAATTCATGGGAGAGGTGATATATTGGTGTCTATTTACATAAAATCCCAAACCTCTCTACCCATATGTACTTAGTGGGCCATTTGAGTTATGTTATTTCCTCAACAATAGAGTTTTTGTTATGGCCTAAGGTCATAATATAGGCTATATAGGATCTCTAAGGGCATCCTTGAGATACACAAAGTATGTGGGGATAAACACCATATAAGGTGTTGTCTAATGATTGTGTTACAGAGTTAACTCTTCACCTTCATGAGTTTTTGTATAGGGTCTCCCTCTTGAAATAATGATAGTTGTCCCTAATTTTTATACTCTATAATAAAATAGATTATTTTCAAATGTGTGGTGATGAAATCCACATCACTGACCCCTAATAATAATGTAAAGTGCATGGGGATAAATTCCACATTATGTCACACCCTAGAAAACAAAAAATGGGAGGGTTTATTAGTATTTTTTATTCTCCTAGATTCATTGCAAGGATGTAGGGAAGAAACCATACACACTATAGAATTTGGGTGGCATTCAGGTAATAAAAAATATTTATTAACTAATTAAATAAAACAAGTAATCTTAAAACATTTTTTTGACCTCTTCTTAGACTGATCATCCTACACATCAAAATATTAATAGTTTGAAAGAATAGGTCTTTGACTGATCATCTTGTCAAACACATGAGTTATTAGTTTTGATTCTTTATAGATTTTGATTGTTTATCATGAGGGTAAAACTTGTAAAAGATAATGTTAGTAGTTTAATAATTTTTATATTTTAAAATGATTTTCTTTCATAAAAAACATTTCACTTCTATTGTCAATTTTCAAAATTAAATAGACATGTTATCCATCCTTACTATTGATAAAAGGATTATTATTATGATATATTTTAATTTATTTTATTTATGTAAATCTTAACTAGATTATTAAATATACCTTTAAATGAAAATAGTATAGTGACACATAACATAACAACTATTAATAAATAGCTTATTACAAAAATTATCTAATATATCAAGCAAGAGTTATAACTAGGAATGTAATATTGAGTATAGGAAAAATATAAGATATCACCTAAAAAATCACAATTAATAATAAAAAAATTATTCTATCAAAAAAAAATTGTTTAAAAAAGGACAAGTATTTTCTAATTATATGGGTATAGTTAACTAAATGTATGTTTGAGAAGCTTTAAATTATAATTATGTGACTGAAGGATGCAAGATATGTTGAATCATAATAAATATCATGATCCCAATGAAGTTTCATGGCTAATTTTTTTTTGTTGAGTATTATTTTACACAAGTCAATGAGGTATATCAATCTTATGGTATTCCCCATTTGCCTTTATATGATCCTTATCAGCCTTATCATGAGCTTTACAAACTTAAATATGACCCTTATCAACCTTGTCATATGTTTTATCAGCCCTATAACCATCCTTATAAATACCTTGCTTCTCATTGTTAGCCTAGACACCTCTCACCTCAGTCCATTACAACTTTCAAGCAAACTCTCTTGGGATATGAGAAGTACATGATACACCTTGACACACTAAGGGGACATGGTCAAGTTATTTCTAGTCATTTCATTCGTAAGGTGAGATATGCATTATATTTGGTTAATGTTGGGGGATCAAACCAACAATACATTACACTTGTGAAAGCAATAAACGCAGAAATAAATTAGATAGATAAGTAACTGAAATGATAAATAGCACAGAACAAGATATACAAGAAAACACCCTGAAAACTTGTATTGAAACTCTTTATAATAGGAATACAATGAAGAAACTTCGTTCTTCCACACCTCTCTCAGATGCACACAAGATCTCTCACTAGATCTCTATTCCTCAAGAGCTCTCTCTCAAGTACACTCAAATCCAACAACCTGGATTGATGCAATTCCGTACTGTCCTTCAAACATTCACATTGTTCTACTCTTACAGTTCTACACTCATTCTACAATTCTAAGCTAAGAAGATCTTCCTACAAATAGAAAAATAGGAAACGTGAGCATGCTCTTACAACAAACAGTTAAGCCTCTTGAACAAGGGCTCTAAAAATAATATTGCTAATAATAGAGACGCAAGCTTGAGTCCACGACTCAAACTTATCATGCAAACACTCGCTGTTGTCCACAGAAATAGATCTCTGGACACGCAGGTAACCGACGTCGGTTCCTACCTGTTCACCTGTGACCGTCACCGGCCGACCCTACCACCGACGTCAGTGCCTCTGCAACTGCTACTAACCGACGTTGGTCACTCCTGACTGATGCCGGCGTCTGTGTAGACCCGAACCTATTTAAGTATGCTCCTTGGTGAAGCTTTTAGCTCCACACCCTAACAATCTCCCACTTGGAGATAAACCAGATGCACCAACCTGTACAGCATCATCTTCTAGCTCCTCCATCTTCAACTCAATCATGAAGACCAATAGAAGTTGAATGAAGATTCAACTTCTCCATCGTAACCGGCTTTGTTAGCATATTAGCAGGATTCTTGTCTTTATGAATTTTCTCCAGCTTCAACTCACCATCTTCCAATACCTGCCATATGAAGTGGTACCTTAGCTGTATGTGCTTGCTTCTAGAATGAAAAGCCGAGTTCTTGGCCAAATGGATTGCACTCTGACTGTCACTGTACAATCTGCAACTCCCATGCTCCCTTCCAAGCTCTTCCATAAACCGTGTCATCCATATCATCTCCTTGCTAGCTTCTATAGCTGCAATATATTCTGCTTCTGTAGTTGACAAGGCTATAACCTTCTGCAACTTAGATATCCAACTAACCGCTATTCCACCTACAGTAAAAACATAACCTGTGGTGCTCCTCCTGCCATCCAAATCCCCTACCATATCTGAATCTACATAGCCATGTAGAGAAGTATCTGAACCTCCATAGCACAAATGCTTACTGTTGGTTCCTCTCAGATATCTAAGGATCCATTGAACCACTTTCCAATGCTCCTTACCTGGATTGGCCATATACTTACTTACTACTCCCACTGCTTGGGCAATATCTGGTCTAGTACACACCATTGCATACATCAAACTCCCTACTACGGAAGAATATGGAACCGTACTCATGTACTCTACCTCATCATGTGAATTGGGACATTGTTCTTTGCTTAACTTAAAGTGTCCAGCCATAGGTGTACTTACCGGTTTTGCATCCTGCATATTAAACCTCTCCAACACCTTATTCACATAATCTTCTTGAGACAATATCAACCTGTGATTTTTCCTGTCTCTCCTAATGCTCATGCTGAGGATCTTCTTCGCTGCTCCCAAATCCTTCATAGCAAATGTTTGAGCTAACTTCTCCTTAAGCTCAGAGATATCCTGCATGTGAGACCCTGCAATCAGCATGTCATCTACATAAAACAATAGAATAATATATCTACCATTATCAAATCTCTTGAAATATACACAATGGTCTGATTGACACCTACTGTAGCCATGCTCAGTCATAAACCTGTCAAATTTCAAGTACCACTGCCTTGGAGCTTGCTTGAGGCCATACAAGCTTTTCTTTAACCTGCACATAAACTTCTCCTTACCCTTGACCTCAAATCCTTCTGGCTGTTCCATATAGATTTCCTCATCCAAATCTCCATGAAGAAATGCTGTCTTAACATCTAGCTGCTTGAGATGCAAATCCTCAAAAGCAACCAAAGACAATACAACCCTTATAGAAGTCATCTTAACAACTGGAGAAAAAATTTCACCAAAGTCAATACCTGGCTTTTGTGCAAATCCTTTTACCACTAATCTGGCCTTATATCGCATCTGTCCATCCTCACTTTCCTTCAACCTGTAGGTCCATCTGTTCTTCAGTGTTCTCTTACCAGCTGGCAATTCAACCAAATCCCATGTTTGGTTCTCTCTTAAGGACTCCATCTCCTCAACCATGCCACGCTCCCACTTACTCCTGGACTCCACCTGTAATGCTTCTTCAAAACTCTCTGGTTCTCCACCATCAGTTAGCAATAAATAATATAAGGAAGGAGAATATCTAATTGGAGGCTTACTTACCCTTTCAGACCTCCTGGTGGGTGTCTTGGACTTGTTTTCAACAATCTGTCCACCCAAATTTTCTGACAGTGACCGATCTCGGCCACCTGTAGACCTGTCACTCGCCGTTGTCGGTTCTACCTGACCAACCTCGGTGCCTGGTCTGCCAATGTCGGTCTCTGTATGACCAACATCGGTTTCTATACTGCCGACACCGGTTACAACCCTGCCAACGTCAGTCTCTGTGTTTTCTTGCAAGTGATTATTTCTTTTTCCTGCGAGCTCATTTTGGACCATAACTTCGTCCAATTCACTATTGCTTTGCCCAGATTGATCCAGCTTCCTTATCTGATCACTGTACATCACTCTTTCATTGAAAACAACATCATGGCTCCTGATTACCTTGTTAGTTCCTAGATTCCAAAATCTAAAACCAAAATCATCTGAGCCATAGCCTATAAACGTGCACCTCATAGACTTAGGATCAAGCTTCTTTCTATTTTCCTTATCTATATGCACAAACGCTTCACTACCAAAAACTTTGAGATATGAGAGATCTACCCTTTTACCTGTCCATGCCTCTTCTGGAATTCCACCATCCAGAGCTGTAGAGGGTCCTCTGTTAATCAGGTACATTGCGGTGTCAACTGCTTCTGCCCAAAACTCTAAGGGCAACCCTGCATGCAATCTCATACATCTTGCACGCTCCATGATAGTTCTGTTCATCCTTTCAGCAATACCATTCTGCTGAGGTGTCCTTGGAACCATCTTTTGCCTACGGATTCCTTGTGTATAACAATACAATTTGAACTTAAGACTACAGAACTCTCAAAAACATCAGATTTCTTTTTAATACAGTAGATCAATACCTTTCTTGTGGCGTCATCTATGAATGTAACATAGTACCGTGATCCACCAATAGAGGCTACCTGAGCCGGTCCCCACACGTCTGTGTGAACAAGCTGCAACTTTTGCCTTTTCTTAGTAGACCCAGTCTTGAGAAAACTAACCCTTTTCTGTTTCCCAAATACACAATGCTCACAAAACTCTAGATCCATACTTTTCAAATCTGAAAGCATACCTTTAGACTTAAGTATTGACATCCCCTTCTCACTCATGTGGCCAAGCCTTGGGTGCCACAATTTACAATCCACTCCTGAAGTAGATAAAACTGAAAGAGATTTGTTAGTAACACAATTACACAGATAGAGAGTACCTTCTCTCTTACCTCTAGCCATAACTAGTGCACCCTTGGTCACCTTCCAAGAATCTGCTGTGAGAGTTACTGTACAACCTTCATCACCTAGCTTACCTGCAGAAATCAAATTTCTCTTTAAACTAGGAACATGCATCACTTCTCTCAACACCCATGTGTTGCCATTCTGCATCTTCAACTGCACTTTACCTTTGCCAGTAATCTTACAAGGCTCATCATCCCCTAAGTACACTATTCCAAAATCTCCAAGGATATAGTCACTGAAATACTCTCTGTTAGGGGTAGCATGGAAAGATGCACCAGAATCTAATACCCAAGATTCTATGTTATTATGCAAAGAGAAAATTAAAGCATCCTGTGCAATACCTGCAACCTTGGCTTCTTCCTTTCCTTCGTGCTGGTTGTCCTCCTTAGGCTTTGACCAACAATCTCTGCTTATGTGCCCCATCTTTCCACAGTTCCAGCATTGTGGCTTCCTGCCATTCCTGGATTTGGATCTTCCTCTCACCTTAGACTTAGATCTTGATCTCCTCTTGCTCTTTTCTTTTTGCCTTCCCCTGCTCTCAAAATTTAAAGCGTTCCCAGATGTCTCTTCTGTGATTTTCCTGCGTATTTCCTCATTCAAGATAACACTAACCACATCCTCTACTTTCAAAATATTTGATGCAGATGCAGTATTAGAAACTGCCATTACTAAGCCATGCCAGCTTTCAGGCAAAGAACATAATATCAAAAGAGCTTTTATTTCATCTTCAAATACAATATTGACAGAACTTAACTGATTAACAATTCCATTGAAATCATTCAGATGAGTAGAAACAGATCCACCTTCATTCATATGCAAATTAAATAATTGCTTCATAAGATATACCTTATTTAAAGCTGAGGGTTTTTCATACATATTTGCTAACGTGGTCATCAACTCTACCGTTGTTTTTGCCTGTGACAAATTAGATATCACAGTGGAGGCCAGACTCAGTCTTATAGACCCAAGAGCCTTTCTGTCAAGAACTTCCCATTCTTCATCCTCCATGTCCTTGGGCTTCTTTGCTATCCCACCTAACGGTAAGTAGAGATCTTTCTGATACAGATAGTCCTCTATCTGCATTCTCCAATGTTGGTAGTTCTTGCCATTAAACTTTTCCATTCTCAGCTTACTTTCTTCTGCCATTGCTTCTCCCACTCAAACAAAAATTCCTGCATAAACCCTGTGAGCAACCTGTAATCTGTAACCTGTAACCTGTAACCAAGGCTCTGATACCACTTGTTGGGGGATCAAACCAACAATAGATTACACTTGTGAAAGCAATAAACGTGGAAATAAATTAGATAGATAAGTAACTGAAATGATAAATAGCACAGAACAAGATATACAAGAAAACACCCTGAAAACTTGTATTGAAACTCTTTACAATAGGAATACAATGAAGAAACTTCGTTCTTCCACACCTCTCTCAGATGCACACAAGATCTCTCACTAGATCTCTATTCCTCAAGAGCTCTCTCTCAAGTACACTCAAATCCAACAACCTGGATTGATGCAATTCTGTACTGTCCTTCAAACATTCACAATGTTCTACTCTTACAGTTCTACACTCATTCTACAATTCTAAGCTAAGAAGATCTTCCTACATATAGAAAAATAGGAAACTTGAGCATGCTCTTACAACAAACAGTTAAGCCTCTTGAACAAGGGCTCTAAAAATAATATTGCTAATAATAGAGACGCAAGCTTGAGTCCACGACTCAAACTTATCATGCAAACACTCACTACTGTCCACGAAAATAGATCTCTGGACATGCAAGTAACCAACATCGGTTCCTGCCTGTTCGCCTGTGACCGTCGCCGGCCGACCCTACCGCCGACGTCGGCACCTCTGCAACTGCTACTAACCGACGTCGGTCGCTTCTGACCGACGCCGGCGTCTGTGTAGACCCGAACCTGTTTAAGTATGCTCCTTGGTGAAGCTTTTAGTTCCACACCCTAACAGTTAAGAGAGAGTGGACACCTGATGAACTTAAAAGGAAAATAACTTCCAAACAGGGTTAACTAAGCATAGAATCTTTTCCTTTCTTCTTTTTTATTAAAAAAAAAAACATACACTGTAGAATGCCCAGAAATTTCTAATGACCCAATATTAAAATGTAATTCAGTGTTGAATGTTTTACCAGCTGGAAATCTATGGACCAGCATTGAGTTTTGGATGCCCAGCAATAAATAATTAGAATTCAACTTCATGTGATGGGGTCGCTCCACATACACATGGCCCAGCCAACATAATATATATAAAAGTGAACATAGACATTGCCAGTCAATATAACATAAATAAAAATGATTAATCTTCAAGGAAACTCGTCCCAGCCACACACGCCCCAGCCAATATATTGGGGATTATCAAAGAGATGGGCGTGGTGTGTCTTCAATGCATGGAGCACCTAGCATTTGAAACCCATAACAGAATGTGGCGGCCAACCAACATAAAGCGCCTAGAATCATTTGTTTAAGACAGAAATAATTATTCCAGAATGGTAAAACACCCAGTAGAGATAAACAAACTAGTAGTTATTAAAAAAAATGACCAACAATGTTCAGAGGATATATGGAAAAACATACAGGAAGACATAGACTTACATTTCTTTTTCTCTGTCTGTTACATTTCTTTGCCTCTTGCGTCCCCCTGTTTTCTTTCTTCTTTCAATGTTTTCCCCCTGTTTTTTTTCACAAAAATCTTCTACTCTTTTTAACACAAAAACACATTCGAATGCAAACAAAAGCTCTTAATCTTAACATAGCAAATTGTTCCATCCTGGGCTGGGCACAACAATCTACCCAAAATGCACTAAAACTGACTTCCAAGATAAGGAGATTCTAACTACAGGTATATATATATATATTTTAACAGGCTTAAAACAATATTTAGAACAAAATAAATTTTCAAAACAAATGTAAAATGGAGGGAAAAACAAAGCAATTTGTTAAGTGATGCTCCTGCATCATTCTTCCAACCAGCAGAAGAAGTGTTCTTCACTTGTTTTTCTGCATCACTTCGTCTATACTTGTGCCCAGCTTAAGGATATCATTTGCAGTCAACCATGTTGCATCTTCAGCTGGTAGATTCTTCCACTTAGTTAGATACTGGAAGTATTCTTGGTTTCCTGTATTTTTAACTATTTTCTTCTCTAAAATACTCTCAATTTCTTTTGGTACTTCCTTTGGTAGTTGCTGCTCCCATTGGATAACTTTATCCACTTCTGTTTCAGTTTCTTGGTCTGGTTGTTCTTCATCCTTGTATGGATATAAATCTGCAATATTAAAAATTGGGGAGATTCCAATCCCCTTTGGCAGTTCTATTTCATATGCATTATTTGAAAATTTCCTTATTACCTTGCATGGTCCTATTTTCTTTACCTTCAACTTGTTGTATTCTTTCTTTGGAAACCTCTCTTTTCTGAGATGAGCAAGAACAAGGTCTCCAATATTGAAACTGACCTCTCTTCTCTTTTGATCTGCCCTTAGCTTGTACTTGAGGGTGTTTTCTTCAAGTTTCTTCTTTACCTGTTCATGCAAATTTTGCATGGCATTGGCAAATTCTTCTGCATCAGCACTCCTTGTCTCCATATTGCTTAAATTTCTTAACTCATACACGCCCCTTGGATGCATTCCATACATGATTTGAAATGGGCTCAATCCTGTACTTCTGTTAGGAGAATCATTATAGGCAAATTCAGCTTGTGCAAGTGCAAGATCCCATTGTTTCGGATGCATACTTACCAGGCTTCTCAAGATGTTGCCCAAGCTTCTATTGACAACCTCTGTTTGGCCATCCATTTGAGGATGATAGGCTGAACTAAAACTTAGCTATGTTCCCAATTTCTTCCATAACGTTCTCCAAAAATGTCCAACAAATTTGGTGTCCCTGTCAGAAATAATACTTCTAGGCAATCCATGCAATCTAACAATATCCTGGAAGAATAGATTAGCTATGTGAGTAGCATCACTTGTTTTGAAACATGGAATAAAATGAGCCATCTTTGAAAGCCTATCTACCACAACAAATATGGAATCATGGCCTTTTTGAGTTCTTGGCAAACCAAGTACAAAATCCATGCTTATTGAATCCCAAGGCCTATTTGGAATGGGTAGTGGCCGGTACAAACCTATGTTTTGACTGCTTCCTTTGGCATATTGGCATATTTTACATCTTTCAACAAATTTCTTAACATCATTACTCATACCTGGCCAATAGTAGTGTGGACTCAATTGTGCTAATGTCTTGTTCTGCCCAAAATGTCCTGATAAGTTGCCACTATGTTTTTCCTTCAACAAATTTTCCCTCATAGAATTCTTGGGAATGCAAAGCTGGCTGCCTCTGAATAGCAGACCCTCTTGGACCATGAAATCTATCCAGGGACTTCTTTCAACTCTTACCGGATTCATGCAAGCTTCATATGGTTCCTTAAAGTCTGGATCTTCCTTATATAGTTTCTTCAAATCTTCAAATCCCATAATACTTACTTGAGACTCTTGTATGATCAGATTTCTCCTGCTTAAGGCATCTGCAACCTTGTTAGATTGTCCTTTCTTATGCTTAATAGTGAATGTGAAACTTTGTAAGAATTCAATCCATTTGACATGCTTTTGATTCAACTTATCCTGATTGCTAATGAACTGTAAAGCATAATTGTCAGTGAACAAAACAAATTCTTTAGGCAAAAGATAGTGCCTCCATTTCTTCAAAGCTTGTATAAGAGCATAGAATTCTTGATCATAAGCTGAATATTTCTTCTTAGCATCACTTAATTTCTCACTAAAGTATGCTATAGGCTTCCCATCTTGACTTAAAATAGCGCCTATTGGAATTCCACTAGCATCACATTCTACTTGAAAAAGCTTATTAAAATCAGGCAAGGTCAAGATTGGCTCTTCAGTTACCTTCTTTTTCAACAATTTGAAACTCTTATCAGTAGCCTCAGTCCAATAAAAACTTCTTTTATCACCCTTGATTGTATCTATCATCGGAGCAACAATTCCACTAAAATTTCTTATGAATTTCCTATAGAAGCTAGCCAAACCGTGAAAGTTTCTTACCTCATATGTGCTCCTAGGTGTAGGCCATTCAAGTATGGCTTTAATCTTTTCCTTATCCATCTGCAATCCTTCTTTAGAAATCACAAATCCCAAATATATCAACTTCATTTTCAGAAAACTGCACTTTTTGACATTTATTAGCAACTTCTCCTCATGTAATTTACTCAACACCATTCTCAAATGTTTCAAATGTTCTTCTTTAGTTTGAATAAACACCAAAATATCATCCAAATATACTATCACAAACTTACCAGTGAACTCCTTCAGCACTTCATTCATCAGCCTCATGAAGGTGCTTGGTGCATTGGTTAGTCCAAATGGCATAACTAACCACTCATAGAGTCCATCATTAGTCTTGAAAGCTATTTTCCATTCATCCCCTTCTCTTATCCTAATCTGATGGTAACCACTTTTCAAATCTATCTTAGAGAAATATGTAGCTCCACTTAAACAATCAAGTAAATCATCAATTCGTGGCAATGGAAATCTATACCTGATAGTAATCTTGTTGATTGCTCTGGAGTCCGTACACATTCTCCAACTCCCATCTTTCTTAGGACTCAACACTGTAGGGACAGCACAAGGACTTAAACTCTCTCTTACCAATCCTTTGTCTAATAATTCTTGAACTTGATGTTTGATTTCTTCATTATCCTTTGGTGTCAACCTGTAGGCAGCCTTGTTTGGAAGATTTGCTCCTGGAATCAAGTCTATGTGATGACTAATACTTCTCAATGGTGGTAACTCATTAGGTAAATCATCTACCACAATGTCAATGTATTCATTCAACATATCTTGAATCTCTAGTGGCAAATCAATCAACTTAGTACTAGTGACTACACTCTTTGGCTTACCAATTACAACAAAGTTTACCTCTTCTTTCTTCATTTGATGTAGAAACTCTTTGCCACTTACTATCAAAACTTTAGAATTCTATCCAACAACAGCAGTAGCCTCTTCTTTCAATGGTGTAAGTGTATGTTTGATCCCATCCTTTTCAAACATGTATGTATTCTGCCTTCCATCATGTATGGCCTTCCTGTCAAATTGCCAAGGCCTTCCAAGCAAGATATGACATACATCCATGGGCATGACATCACATAAAATCTGATCCTTATATGTTCCTATCTGAATATCTACTTTGCATTGTTCACTTACTAGAAGTTTGTGTCCTTTTTGTAGCCAAGAGACTTGATAAGGTGTAGGATGTACCTCCTTCTTCAAGCCTAGTTTCTCCACCATCCCAGTTGACACAAGATTGTCAGTACTTCCGCTGTCAATAATGACCTTACAGCATTTTCCCTTGCTCTTATATGTGGTTCTAAATAAAGTTTTTCTTTGAGGTGGTTCTACAACTTCTTTATTTGGCTTTAATAAAATTCTTTTCATCAAAAGAGACTCACCTTCTTCTGGAGTATCTTCATAAGCTGCTGTAACTTTTGCATTTTGTTTTTCACCTTCAATCACATGTACACTTCTCTCATGGCTGGTAGAAGGGTTCTCTGGACACTCATATGCCCTATGCCCTGCATACTTGTTACATTTAAAGCATTTACCGATGAATCTTCCTCTTCCTCTTTGATATCCTTGGTATGGTCTTCTTCCTCTTGGTGTATAGCTGCCTCTTGAACTTTGTGAGCTGCTGGCCTCTTCATGAGATGTTTGCAGCTGTCTTCTACCTCCTTGAAATCCTCTACCTCTGTTGAACCTGCCCCTTCCTCGTGAGAAGGATGTTTGTTTCCTTGCAATCTTCTCCTCAGCTTTCAAGGCAAATTGATATGCCTCCTCAACTGTCTTAGGAATGAGAAGACTAATTTCATCTTGAATGGCAAATTTCAAGCCATTGGTGTATCTGGCTACCTTTTCTGTGTCATCCTCAATGTGACCTGATCTTATAGTCAACCTATAAAATTCTTCAGTGTATTCTTTCATAGACAATTCTTTTTGCTTCAAATTTTGTAATTGCTTAAAAAGATTTGTTTGATAATCTTTAGGCATAAACTTACCTTTCATTTTTGCTACCATTCTATCCCAGCTTCTGATCTTTGGCTTCCCATTTCTTCTCCTTTCTTCTTGCACTCCATCCCACCACAGGGATGCATGTTTCTTTAGCCTTGTCATGGCATATTTGACTTTCTTTTCATCTTCTTCAATCCCTTCATACTCAAAATATTTATCTAATGCATTAATCCAATCAATTAATTATTCAACATTCAAATTACCTTCATACATTGGAACCTCCATTTTTGGCTTGGTGTTCACCTTCATAATGGCTTTGATCAACATTTCCTCAGCTGTTTCTTCTTCCACCACCAATTCATCTTCTGGTGGCTCCTCTTCTCTGTCACTGACTTCACCCATGTCAGTGCCTCTTCTTTGAGCCATCTCTAGGTCTTGCAGCCTAGTTGTCAGGTTCCTAATCTCTTCTGCCAATGCAACCTGTCCTCCAGGTCTCCTTCCTCCAGCTCTACCTCTGTACCTGATTCTCATGGCCATCTTGTTTTCTGTTCACAATCTGATTCTGCTTCTCTTTGGCTTGGATCACAGGCTCTGATACCAAATGATGAATTTAAAAGGAAAATAACTTCCAAACAGGGTTAACTGAGCATAGAATATTTTCCTTTCTTATTTTTTATTAAAAAAAAAACATACACTGTAGAATGCCCAGAAATTTCTAATGACCCAATATTAAAATGTAATTTAGTGTTGAATGTTTTACCAGATGGAAATCTATGGACCAGCATTGAGTTTTGGATGCCCAGCAATAAATAATTAGAATTCAACTTCATGTGATGGGGTCGCTCCACATACACATGGCCCAGCCAACATAATATATATAAAAGTGAACATAGACATTGCCAGTCAATATAACATAAATAAAAATGATTAATCTTCAAGGAAACTTGTCCCAGCCACACACGCCCCAGCCAATATATTGGGGATTATCAAAGAGATGGGCGTGGTGTGTCTTCAACGCATGGAGCACCCAGCATTTGAAACCCATAACAGAATGTGGCGGCCAACCAACATAAAGCGCCCAGAATCATTTGTTTAAGATAGAAATAATTATTCCAGAATGGTAAAATGCCCAGTAGAGATAAACGAACCAGTAGTTATTAAAAAAAATGACCAACAATGTTCAGAGGATATATGGAAAAACATACAGGAAGACATAGACTTACATTTCTTTTTCTCTATCTGTTACATTTCTTTGCCTCTTGCGTCCCCCTGTTTTCTTTCTTCTTTCAATGTTTTCCCCCTGTTTTTTTTCACAAAAATCTTCTACTCTTTTTAACACAAAAACACATTCGAATGCAAACAAAAGCTCTTAATCTTAACATAGCAAATTGTTCCATCCTGGGCTAGGCGCAACAATCTGCCCAAAATGCACTAAAACTGACTTCCAAGATAAGGAGATTCTAACTACAGGTATATATATATATATATTTTTAACAGGATTAAAACAATATTTAGAACAAAATAAATTTTCAAAACAAATGTAAAATGGAGGGAAAAACAAAGCAATTTGTTAAGTGATGCTCCTGCATCAACACCTATTGAGATATAAAATTAGTAAAGTATCACAAGTGAGATGATAGATGTGGGTAGCTTGGTTGCATATTTAGAAGATAGGCTAAGAATTTGTGAGTAGCCTCACCAAGTCTATCAAATTGTTGACCAAATTTGACCAAAATAAAATTTGGGTCAACCCACATTATTTTTAATCTTTTTAAGAATTATTTTTATGTCCTATGGTATTTCCTATTCTCTTACATGTCTCACATACCCTTCCCCTAGTCCTTGTTAGAACCCATCCTCCTTGTACTGGCTCAATCAACCAAGTCAACATTGGTCAAACATAGGAAAACTTAGTTAAAGTTTTAAATTATATTTAAAATGTCTTAAAATGGTCTTTTAATTGTTTTAGGGCATCTTCAAGTCACAAATTGGCCATTTTCTAGGTTTTATGTGGTAAAAAGGGTCATTTGGCGACTTTTCTAGCTAATTAATTGACTTATACAGATGGTGGGAGTTAAAAAATATGTCATAAAGGTGTATATGAATGTTAATAAGGTAAAATAATTTCATAATTAGTCAATAGATAGTTATAAATCAGTTATGATCAAGAAATGGTAGTTTTCCTTTAAAAAGGGGATTTTGGGCACTTGTACAGACTTCTCAAGTCCACCATCCATTAAAAACATGGTGGAGTGACTCTTCATATCCCCACAAGCCATTATCATGGTTTTTTTTTTTGTATAAATAATGTCAAAAGTTTCATTTATAACTTATTTTCCTTCATTTTCCATTGGCAAGACAAGGAAGGGCAGATTCAATCACTTATTATGAGTCATACAAGCAGAGTCAAAAAGAATGATTTTATAGGTGGATATTAATATAATTTTACTTTACATACATAAAAATAAGTCTTAAATATGTGGATTTTCCTTTATAAACAATTAGTTTGAATCTAGGTAGCCTTTTATGAAATTACATTCAAGAGGGGTATGGTTGTGCATCTGTTTCTTGTTTTTAGGAATATATGGAGCTATGTGATTTTGATGGAGTATTTAAAAGTTGTAATATTACCCATAAATATTTTTCTCACTATCCCATAATTCTTATCTTAATTCCCTTGAAAGGGATTTCCCAATTATGCTTATTTCTCAAAGTTTGCATTCATGGGCATGTAACCTGAGTTTTACAATATAAAAGATGGTTTCATTGGATAATCAACATTATTAGATCCATGTTTTAAATATGTTTCATTTAATTAAATTATGAGATATTATTCAAATCATTCAAGCCAAATTTCCTAATTTCCTTGTTTACTCCTTGTTTACAAAATGTGCTCACATATACCTTCTATACAAGCTCAAGAAGTTATATAGAGGTGTCAGTCATGGATTACATGTTGGAGTTAATTTTTGAAGATATATAATATCTAATGAGTCATGTATTTCATGCCATGAAGCTAAAAATTGTATGCCAAGACAAGGTTTTCACTTCAAAGGATGATAAGATCAAATTGGGTTCTGAGTCCCTAAATGGACCAAATAGAGATCCCTAAGGTTTTTTTGATAACACATGTCATGATAAAAGGATCCTATAACATCATTGATTGATTTTTATTATATCCCTATCTACACACAACCATTCCATTTTTTAGGTCAAAGTGATAAGTGGAATATGGTCATTGAAACACTTAAAATGATTTAAAATCACTAAATTATGATAGTGAACTCTACAGGAGTTGAAAAAATTGATTTTGCACTTCACATAGAAAGTCATGAACTATGATATCAAGGTTTAGTCATTAAAAATTTTCCAAATGGTAATATTGAGCTAAGATGATAGAGATAAAGTAGATCTTGATGTTGTGAAACCTCCTAAGCAACCCCCTATCCATATAGTAGACCTAGATTAAACACCTATAACCAACATGTTAGAAAGGGATCTAATTTGACTTATAAATGGTTTTTAAAAAATTAAAAGGTAATTATGATGATAAAAGTTAGTAATGTGAGTCCAAGTTCAAACTTAAGGGACCCTACCACACATTTATCAAGTACAAAATTGTCTATAACTTCTTATAGGCCTATCTCAATCCAAATAGGCAGTGAGTTAGAGAGTGTCTCCATTGATGATAATGTCACCCAAGGTCAATTTGTGGGTGAAAAATCCTATAGAGTGAATATTTATTTCAAAAATATGTGTTTAATCATTAGTTTTAAGACCAAGGCAATCTATATCATCCATAGGCAGGAGCCTAATAGTGTCTCAATCCTTAACAAGCAGAGGCCTAATCTTTGGAATGAGGGATGAAATAATGCAAGGGATGGAGCTTATTTTTGTATATTTGATATATGACCACTGATATGGGATTTTTAACATTAATAATATGTTTTTATGGTGTCTTTAAATCATGAACCTAGCTCAAGTAACCTACACTAGGCCTAAAGACATAACTATCAAAGTCAAGGTAGGGTGTCCCAGTTGAGGACCTAAGAAAATTACTAATATGGTTTGAAGGTTAAAAGAGGGATAAAATAATAAATATAACATCATTACCTAGTAATAATTAATATTAGGTACAAATCCATAATTTAAGGCTTAGTGATTACCTATAAGTAGGGGCTTTGAGAGTGTCTTAGTCCTCATCAAGCAGTGGCCTAGTTTTAGGAGTGAGAGAAATTGGAAAAAAGGATTGAAATCCAACTTAGAAAAATTTATGAATCATAACCCAAAATAAATTGAAAAAATCAAAGTAGTTTTTTATTGTGTTTAAAAATCATGGCCCAATCTCTAAACAACCTTCAACTAGCATGTTAAATAGTGCAACCCTCCTAGGTAGTCATGGACCTAATCTATGTTTCCAAAGGTATGGAAGTGTTTGAGGGGAGAATAGAATATAAAATGGTTTCAATACACCATTTTAGAAAATAATTACCCTTATATTTCATGTAAAATCAAAATATAACCTTCATTTCCTACAAGCACAACCTCTACTCTACCTATCTTCATTAGGTTACTTTGTTCAAAGTCTACCTTGGAAATGTTAATAATTTGATGATCAAAAATTTGATTCGAGTAATAAAATTTGGTACATATAATCATTGGGATATATAAGACAATCTAATATTATAAATTTTCCAATTTAAATAGAGAAAACCCCCTCTATTTTATCTCAAATCATGGGCAATTTTTCATGCACAAAGAAGATAATTTAGGGGAAAAAGTGAAATTGGTGACCAATAGGAAAGTATACCTTGGATGATGGTTTTATAATATATAAAAAGACCATAGAATTATATGAAATATTTATATGAGTTTTTAGGGAAAATAGGGTACCCTACATAAGAAGGGTTACAGTCATGTATGAAGGAAATTGTTAATCCTAGAAGCCAAATTGAGGATCATGTGCATTTTTGAATCTATTCATGATTTACACTTGACTAATTAAGGTTTAAATAGGTAAACTGAAGGTTTTAAAGCCATAAAAAGGAAAACAAATCCATTGGAGAGTCAGGTGGGGTCCCAAATGGTAGGTATACTTATTGACAAGGTCTAGGCCAAAAGCCAAATAGAGGTAAGTTTCCATCTCTAGCTCTTGAGGAGCTATTCTAGTGATGGGAAAATGTTTTGGGGTACATATATAGGTGTTTAAAACAACTTTTTTTGCAAGGGAACTCATCAAGAATCCATTTTTTGGCTTGAAATCTCTTAAACCACATAAAATGCACAAGAAAGACTCAAAGGTCAAATTGAAAAGCTCATAACTTCCACAACCATTTACATGGGACCGAGAGGAATTTAGGAGAGTTGGATAATATACCTAAGAATCCCTCACTAGCATTTGGAAGGAATTAAAATGTTCCATCTTATTGAACAAATATTAAAAGGGATAGTGACTCCAAAACCCTCTCAAACCATATTTTGTGACTTGATGGTTAAAATGAGCCCTAAAGTGCATCCAAATGAATGAATTTGACCATGAGATAAAATATAAGTTGTCAAAAACTCCATGAGTTTAAAATCCTTGTAAATGGATTGAATGTAATCAATACAAGTGAAGCATAAATTAGGTTTTCTTGACATTTTCTTCTTTTGTGTAGGTCTTGAAGATGGCCATGAGATGTAAATAACCTTGGGAGGTATATTTATACTTTAGAATACCCTACATGCCATTTTTAGAACTTGTAAATACTCAAAAGTGCCTCTATTATCTCTAGCTCTCTCTCTCTCTCTCTCTCTCTCTCTCTCTCTCTCTCTCTCTCTCTCTCTCTCTCTCTCTCTCTCTCTCTCTCTCTCTCTCTCTCTCTCTCTCTCTCTCTCTCTCTCTCTCTCTCTCTCTCTCTCTCTCTCTCTCTCTCTCTCTCTCTCTCTCTCTCTCTCTCTCTCTCTCTCTCTCTCTCTCTCTCTATATATATATATATATATATATATATTCAGCCTATCTAAACTAACATCTAGAATGGCATAGTGGACAAAGTGGAAACTCACGTTTGGTGGATTTTTATGATGTTTATAATGAATCAAAGAATATGAGGTGTCCTAAAACATGTAAAAAGACCCTTGGTATGGATCAATTTGGTAATATTGAAATATTCTAGTACTAAGTGTCAAAGAATGCCTATTGGAGAGTGATCTTGATGATAGGTGATGATAAAGGTTGTGTAAGATAATTTCATGATGAAAAAAACTCCAAATTCAAGTGGAATAATGTTTATAACTACCTCTCATAAACATACATGATACATTTGTCTATCACTTTCCTTGGGATGCTCAAATAAGCCATGATAAAGGTATTTTCAAAAGAAATAATGATTGAGAAGATGTTACACCCACACTTGGAGGAAGAGGCTACTTTGGAATGAGATCAAGTAAAATTCAGTTTCATGACTCTTTTTACACTTCATCCACATGAATTTTAACTTATCTCTACCTTTGGATACTTGTCTTTGTTCCTCTTCAACATCTCTTCTCTCTCTCTTCTTCCAAATTCTATAAGTATGAGCCATTTTGACTATTGTAAAGGAGACCACAGCTACATGGTGAGGACCTACTAATATGATATTGCATTTTTTTAATCTTTAAAAATTGAATAAAAGTATGATTCTAAGTTATAGACATTTTTTTATAAGTATGAGAGTGATATATAGTAGAGATAAGTGATGGTGTCACCCTTACTCCCTTTATCCTTCATGTTTAAGCAAGAGTTGTGATTTTAATAGGTTATGTGAATCATATGGATTATATTGGGTTCCTTTCCAAGTATGTAAGTGTTCCTATGGTGTGTAATCTTCCCCTATATTAGTTATCTTGTTGGTCATCCTACGTATGCTACCTCCACATTGAAACACTATGTTAGGATCCTTAAATGCATAAAATTGGCCTTGGAAATTTTTTTTCTTAGTAGGAGTGTGATATTCTATGGGATATGTCTTGGTGTATCACCTATTTAGCATAGTTTCCATTTCATGAAAATTCCTAACCCTTTTTCATGAATAACATTAGTTTATTTGATATTAACTTAAACATGAATCTAGGGAGCTAGCTCTCATAATCTAGAGATTCATCTCTTTTACAATTTCCCAAAAACTTGAGAGATGATTCAATGTTGCATCCAATTAAAGGAGCTTCATAGAGTTTCCTAGGGTGCATAATTTTATGAAAATAGTTATAGCACACCTAGTGGGATAAGGTCTAAATAGTGGGAAGATTATTGGTGTGTCTTCTCTCTTATCAGCTTTTGGAAGCACCCAAGCAAGCACCAATTGGAACTCTAAATGAATTTTTATTTGTAAGTAGCGTAGGTATCTATTGATAAAGATTTAGACCAATTATTATATTTTAATTTGACTTATGAAGTTGATATGGATGGCCATGAGGAGAATTTTTACCATACATCTCCTTATCAACCTTTTTATGACCCTTTCTATCCTTCTCAATAGTCCTATCAAGAATACCATCCTCCTTATGAGTCATGGAAATCCTATGGTAAACTTAGTCCCTTTACAAATGAGTATGTTATTATTGAATCTCCATATGACCCATATTCACCTTAGCCTTGCCATGAGGAGTCAAGAAACACCATTAGTTGGGAGGCAAAATATGAATATTTGAAAAACCTGGCTTAAAGAAATTAAATAGCCCAATCATTTTGTCTAATCTTACTACACCTCTCATTCTCAAAATGTGTGGGTATTTATGAAATTTTTTATAGAATAGATAAGTATGATAGATAGCTATTGTGATGAAACTCTTGGTGGTCTTGTGGATTGGTTACAATTTTTAGTTGGATTATTAATGGACATGTCGGGGTATATTGAGGAAGAGAATAAATATGTCATTAGTGAAGGATTTTCTATGAAAAGAGAGGCTTTCCAATTATGGATTGATAGGTTGGAGAGATGGGAAGCTCAAGAGGCTATGGAACAAGTTGAAATTGTAAAATAATCTCCAAAAAGCTATGAAGAGCTTAAAAGATATGAGGATAATGAAAGATTGTATGAAGAAGATCACCTTCCTATTTTTCATCATATCTTACCTCTCCCTCAAGAGCCCATTTAAGATTTTTCTCCCATCTCCATGCCTATACATGAACATCACACTCCATCCCCAACCCATAGACCTATATATATCTCTTCCACCATTCCTCTCCTTGAAGAAGAACCTATTCAATCCTCAAAATATCCTATTAGTTCCAAGCTTCCAACTTGGGACGAAATTGTGAATTCTTGGGTAAATAAAGAGGTTAAAGGAGAAGTCCAAGAAGATGATGAAATTAATTAGGTGTTTATGGAAGAAAGTGATGTATCCTTAACCCAAAAAAAGCCTTTTTTCTATCCAATAGTCATTCCAAGAGCTTTCTCTTTCTTCCATATCCATTCATGAGCCTCTCACTATAACTTACATTTTTTCTTCATCTCATTCATCCATTTTCTATCCTCCCAACCTATCTCTTATTTAATAAGGAACTCTTTAAGGGAAACATCAAAGGAGGAACAAATTTAGTTTGCAGTAGAGTAAGAGGATGACATAAGTAATGATGAATAAGAATTTATCATTGGAACTCCACTTGGGGTTATCAAGCATAACTCACCCTTTTTGAACCAAGATAAACAAGACTCAAATGATGTTATATCTGATTATAGGAAGGATGGGTATAAAATTTGAGTGGACCATATGACCAAGGATCAAGATGAGGTGTTTGAAGAATAAGTTCATGAAGAAGAGGTGATACTTGATGTGAGAGATGATAAAAAAGAATCGGTTGTAGTAGATTGAGTTTCTACAAGAGCTTAAATAAATTTTCAAGTTTGAATGTAAGGTATATTAGAATATAGAGAAAGGAGTCTCCATAAGAGACAATGATAAATATTGGGAAGATTATACTAAGCTCCTTGATGAGCTTAAAGAACTTGCAGCTAAAAAAACCACTTGTCCATTCTCAAGATATCATGGGGAGCTAAGAAACATGCTTTGGTAAGGCATCATTGGATCTTGTAAAAACTAAGTAGTCTTATGAATAAGCTAAGGTAGTTTAAGTGTAAAAATAATTCATCTTTATAGGCGATTTGTTTGATGTCATTTTAGTTGCATTTAAATGCATGCCAAGAAGATTGGCCAACACCATGAAAAAGAGGAAGGCTTCCATGCCAATGTTCAAATGAAAACATGTCTCATGTATCCCTTCATTATATGAGGTAAGAAGAGTTTAAAATTTTACCTTTGATACAAGAGGGAGAGTTTCATTTAGGATAGTGTGTGTTTAGTTTGGTTTGTTGTTGTGTTCCCTAAGTTCTCTTAAAGCACAAGTTATTTGTTTAATTTTTTGTTTTGTATGTGTCTTTGATTTTGTGTTTGTGGGTCAACTAGCTTATTTCCTTTGAGCCAAATGTCTATTAAAGTCAATTTGGGTGTCCATATGCATCACTCTATTCCCAATGGAAGGATTAGGCGTCTAGTCTTAGGCATAGCAGGAATGCTACCCCTAAGAATCACTAAGAATGTTGACCAAATTTGACCCCAATAAAATTTGAGTCAACCCCTACTATTTTTAAAATTTTGAATAATTTTTTATATGTCATATGGGGTTTCTTAATGTCCTACATATCTCACTTACCCTTTACCTAGTTCATGTTAGAACCCATCCTCCTTGTACTAGCTTAGTCAACTAAAGTCAACATTGGTCAAACCTAGTCAAACTTAGTCAAAGTGTCAAATTGTATTGAAAATGTCCTAAAATGGCATTTTAATTATTTGAAGGTGTCTCCAAGTCACAAATTTTCCATTTTCTAAGTTTCATGTGGTAAAAGGGTCATTTGGACACTTTTTGTAGCTAATTAATTGACTTGTATGGATGGTGGGAGTTAAATAATATATAATAAAGGTGTATATTAATGTGGATAAGGTCAAATCATGTTATAATCAGTCAATGGATAGTTATAAATTAGTTATGATCACGAAATGTTAGTTTTCCATAAAAAATAAGAGCTTTTGGGCACTTGTACAAACTTCTCAAGTCCACCATCAGTTACGAACATGGTGGAGTGACTCTTCATCTCCCTATAGGCAATTCCCACATTTTTTTTTATAGAAATAATGTCAGAAGGTTCATTTATAACTTATTTTCTTTATTTTTTCATTTATAAGCCAAGGAAGGGTAGATTTAATCACTTACTATGAGCCATACAAGTGGATTCAAAAATAATACTTTTACAAGTGAATAGTAATATGAGTGTACTTTACATTCATAATAAGAATCCTTAGATTAGTGGCTCCTCCTTTATGAGAAACTAGTTTGACTCTCGGAAGCCTTTTATGAAATTGCATTCAAGAGGGGTATGGTTGTGCATCTATTTCTTGTTTTTAGGAATATATGGAGCTATGTGATTTTTATGGAGTGTTTTTTAGGTTGGAATAGGTCCCATTCATGGTATTATAACCATCCAACACTTCCTCTCTTAATGCCCTTGAAAGGGATTTTCCAATTGTGTTTGTTTTCCAAAGTTTGCATTCATGGGCATATAACCTGAGTTTTACAATGTAGAAGATGGTTTTGTGGGATGATCAACGTGATTGGATCCATTTTTTAAAGGTTTTTCATTAAATTCCATTGTGAGAGATCAGTAAACATATCCAAATTTCCTAATTCCCTTGTTTACTTCCTTGTTTGCAAAATGTGCTCACAACTGCCCTCTACAGGAGTTTAAGAAGTTATACAGAGGTGTGAGTCATGGAGTACATGGTGAATTTAATGTTTGAA
>JARHVA010003582.1:0-55000 GCA_037957365.1 Torreya grandis
ATATAAGTCCTTATAATACTAGGCTTCCTAGGTCAACCATGTGATTTTCCTCATAATCATCCCCATTTTCCTCTCTTCCATCATTTCATCACCCTCTTCCTTGTCCTTATTAACCATCTATAACTCTCTTATTAACTCCCTCACCCTATACCGTTCTTGCCCAATCTAGCCCTGTAAAGTGACAATCTGAGCATCTCAACTTTGGATCTATCTCTATAGTATAGCTATCTAACACTGTAAGGTTGATAATTATCCTATTAAACCTATGCCCTATCCCAATGATCCACATAGATAACTATCCCTCTATGTACTCCACCCCTATAAATCTACATCTAACATGTCCCTCTACTGTGATCCCTATAATATCTAAGTATCAGGCATATATCTCTCTCCTCAACCTATCTAGGAGTGCTCATTAATCCTCAGTCAAAGGTGGCCTAGATGGCCCTACCTCATCTCCACCTCCATTTCCTTTATCCTGAACTCCTCCAACCTAGCCCCTAACTCATGTATAATCCCTATCTCACCCTCCCCAGTTTCCTCCATCCACATCCATCATATTTGGCCCTCCTTGGGCATCTTATTGGCCATGTGCCTAGGGATGTTATTTCTATAATCTCCTCCTCCATAATCTAACCTGTACCTATAGCAATCTCCACATAGCCCCCTCCTCACCTTGGTTAAGCATATAAGTAATTTATGTTGTCTATATGCCCACCAAACCATGTATGTTATTGTCACTCTGGGATATGGGATAAGAGTCTCATAATCCCAAAATATCAAGGCAATGTTATTATAATTAACTCTTGCTAATGGCATGTCTACTAATACTCGCCACTAAGGTCTGTCCTTATCACTATAAGCTAATAGATGCTCCTCACTAGGCACATCCTGTAGCCTCTTGAATTGTTTTTTTACATGATCAGGTCTATATTACTCAATAATGTAATCTCACCATCTAGTAAGATAACACTCAATCATCATGAATCATGTGACATCCAAAAACTTAGCCCACCCCAATTAGACCTATCGATATGACATCCAAGTAATATGATCTAATCGTAATCTATCAAATGCCTATCTATAAAATTATATCTCCATTGCATGAGACCTTTGCACTCCAAGGATGATGTACCACCCAAATATAAGGGGCTCATGAGGATTTCTATATATGTGTGCACCCAAAGGTCACTCTATGGAAATGTGATCCCAAATCCATATCTATAGTAATAAAGATGGGCCTAGGATCATTACTCCTCTATATGGTCCCATATATAGCTCTCTGTATAAATGGGCTAGCACAATAGGACTTTGAGAAAACACTCAATAATCCTGGACCATGTATGAAATCAGGTCCTTAAATCCCAAGTGAAACCACTTCTTGCTCTTATCTGGAAAGAGTATGATGGTCATAAGATACATCACCACAAGTGTCAATCTATCAATCATACCCTCCATCAAGGCCTTGCCAATACCCACTTGTGCATCTTGTACCCCAACTGAACTATCATGCTAAGAGTATGTGAGTGCCAATATATCTAGTGGCCTCTCATCAGTAGATGTAAGATCTACAATACATCCTCAATAGTGACTATTATCTCCCCATTCATGAAATAAAAGGTGTTGGTCTCAAAATACCACCTCTCGACTAGGGCTATGATCAATGCCCTATCTATCCTCACTACAAACATAATCACAACATAATAAAAACCTATCAATATATTACTCCATACTCATTAGGTGTCAGCAAGTGCATCTCATGCAACAACACCAAACATTTTAGTTAGGATGACATCACCCTAAATTCTCTTGTACCAACAACACATCCTATCAAATCACACTACTACCATCACACCTACATCTAACCTATCCCATCTCATCAGCCGAACTACCCACCTCAATCACCCCCTCACTCTTTCATCACTTTATCCTATCTACCTAATTATCCTTTTCATTCCCTTTTCCAAAGTATAACACCTCCCCCTATCCTAATTATCTATCATTTCTCACCTCATTCTACTAACCCTTACCCCATCCTAAGCTTCCCTAACCTAGTCATCTACATCCCAGCCTCCCCAACCTAACCACCGAAACTCATTACTTAACCAAATCCTAACCTTATCCATCCTAACATTCCCCAAGCTAACCCAGGGTAAATTTTAAGAGTCCATATCTGAAACCCCCTTATATTCATTTAAGTGAATCTGATTCATAACCTTGGTAAATCAATAGGTCTAGAATTTTTACCCATTTGTCCAACTGTATTTTTATGTTTATTCCAAGAGGAATTTTTTTTGGTTTAATATAGTAAACATTAATAAACCTAATAGGCTCCATCAATGGGAGAGCCATTTAGCTCTGCTAATGGCATAGTTATTCAGCTCTGTCCATGACATTATCATTCAGCTTTGCCCATGATAGTGTTGTTTAACTCCATTGAAAGGAGAGACAAAAGGATCTACCCATGGTAGATACAAAAGGATCTCCCATTTGGATCTACCTATAGTAGAGATGAAAGGTTATCATGTTGGTAGTGCCCATGCTAGAGCCATTAGACTATGCAAATAGTGCAGTTGTTTGGCTCTATCGAATAAGATAGCTAAATGGCTATATCATCGATAGAGATGGATGATAGAACCATTTTAGTTGGGTGGAAATGTGTTTTATGCCATTTGACAAACCCTTTTTAGTTGGACTAAATGGATTTTCTAAATGTCTAGATTAAATAGCTCTATCGAATGTCTAGACTGAATGGCTCTACTAAATGGCCAGATCGAATGACTAGGCTAAACTGAAGGGTTACCAGGGCGTGATATCAAGTATGACCTTAGCCATTATTTGATGCATTTTATTCCACCACCATGTCCCCCCTCGACCCCATTTGTAACACTTCACCTTTGACCAATTCTAAGCCCATGTAATTTGAAGACCATATAATAGCCACTACCAGATGTGTACTATGTATAATGATTGGAGGAATATCCTATAGATTTGACTTATTATATCCTATAAAAATAAATTTTTCACATTATTCAAGGACAGATTTTTGAATATGAAGAAAAATCAAATTTATAAGGGATTCATAAGTAGAATTCAGATTCCATGTGTCAAGAGTTAATAAAAATGATGGTGCACCTCTACAAGTATTGCCATTGCTTTAGACCAGCTGATACAAAAAAATTGAATTATGAACTAATCAAGCTACCTATGGTAACCAATGTCATGAATCTATTGGATACTTATAGAATTTATCTTAAATCATATGGGTTAGCTAAAAAATGGTTGATAATGTCTATTATAAAACTATGGGGCATGATTTAGATGACAGGGATAATAAATAACAAGAGATGGTAGTTTAACAATGATCAGTTAATAAAAAATATGAAACCCTTAGTGACATAAAGATTGAACTATTGCATGGAATTTAGGATTAGTGACCACCATATAGACTGATCATTACTCTTGAATTCCATGCAATAGTTCAATCTTCATATCACCAAGGGATTCATCTTTTTTATTATTTGATCTTTATTCAACTACCATATCTTGTTATTCATTATCCCTGTCATCTAAATCTCACCCCACATCTTCACAATAGCCATTGTTGACCATTTTTTTTAGCTAGCTCATATGATTCTGGATGCATTTTGAAACTATCCAATGGATCCATGACATGGTTACCATAGGAAACTTCACCAGTTCTTGATTTAATTTTTTTTGTATCAGTTATTTTTTAAATAAAGATAATACTTGTAGAAGAAACCATCATTTTTTGCTTACTATTGGTACATGGAATCTAAATTCCCCTTATAAGCCCCTTATAAATTTGATTTCTCTTCATATTCATAATGCTCTCCTTTAACAAAATGCAAACTTCCTATTTCTATAGGATAGCCAAAAAAATGTAAAGGTGTTTATGTAGCATTTTGTTTGTACATTCCATTGAAATTCACTTAGGTATCCTTCAATAGGTGAGGTATACTTAATGGTTGTCTTTCAAAATTTCAAATTTTGGTTTCCTTATTATTTTCCTTTTTTATTCTAATTTAAAGGTGAGGTACATTTAATGGTAGGATTTGCGAATACAATTCTTAATTTTTTTTGTTTTCCTTTCTTATTCCCATGCCCTTCAGCTTTAACCCTTGTGAAGGTTTTTGTAATTTCATTCAGCACTATTATTCAGCTTTGTCATTTGGCATTATCATTTGACAATGTCATTTGGTACTACCATTCATCACTTTTATTTAGCTCTGTTAAGATTAAGAGGTGTTGTCTTGTTTGATATCAAGATCGAGGGGTATATAATATATGTGGTGAATTAAACTATTTTTGAAGATAATGCTATAAATTTTTGGTGAGTTGACCACAAAAATAATTTATATCCCTAAAATTTTACTGATCTGGTTCCATTTGCCAACCCTTAAAAATTACCAAAACCAAAATCTAAAAATTAAAATATTCATAAATTAATGAATATTCACCACTAAAATTTACCTTGAGATAACACCCTAAACACTCTTCACCTAACCAGCCTAAGTCCCTACCCCCTAACTTCCCATTTTCGACCCATCCCCTAATCCTTATCCCTAACCACCATAATATTGTAACTCATGACCTAGCCTTGAAACATGACTTTGACAAGCTCTCTAATTGAAACCTATAATTTTACAAAACTACAAATCTAACCTCATAGTTTTATAAAATCATAACTATCTCCTCATAGTACTGCAATATTACAGATCGCTTGTTATGGTATTGCAATACCATAGGTTACCCATCATGGTATTGCAATTTCACTGTTTATGATTGTGATATTGCAAGTTGCAAGGATAATACTACCACTTAGGGCATTACCCTTAGTCATGATATTATCCCCATAACATGTATATCTATTAATGCTAAAACAAATGTGAAAATGAACAAATTAATGGGCTAGAAATGGAGTACTCACCAGTGGCCCCTTTTCGTCTAGCCTCTGATGCTCCCAAACTCTTTCTCTGTAATGTAATGAGCAAAAAATGTGCTCTATTTTTACAGCTCCAGAGCAAAAAAGTCAAAAAGACTAAAAGACAAAATGAGCCTTTTTCACCCACCTTTTTCTATTTTACCCCTCTTTTACCCCCTCTTTTACCCCTCATACCCTATTAGCCATCCTGTTAATCTTATTATCTTACCCCATCTATTAATCTTGATCCATGAATCCTATTCCATGACTGATTATCACTATTCATTATCACTTTATCATCCCTATGTCTTTTGGGGCATAGCCTTCTATTCTCCATTACAAGTCCAAAAACCCAAGTTAGAACTACATCAGCTTGAGGTCTCTTAAAACTATATAGGTAGCACTTGATCACTTTTTTGTGTACATGGATACCTCAACCACTATTAACATTCAATCCCATCCCGTCCCCTATGGGTCACTCATCAATCTTAAATCCTATTACACTACACATCCAATATAAAGTGGCTTATTATTACTAGTCATTCATTAGCTATCCTTTCTAGGCTTCTAGCCATCCCTGACATGTATCCTTACTATGGGACTTGTTGTCGGCTCGTGACCTATCTTGTCATTTTTATTCCTTGAATAATATCAATGTCTCAGGAATTTCAATTTTATCATCTTAATAAACCTGCCTTCCTTCTAGACATTAGTTGTTGTCTAGAACTCATCCTCAGAGGCTAAGTCGCATTATCCCATAAGCACTTATGCTTGGGGCATCTTAGTCATATCAACATCAACACTCATGGCATCCAGATCCATTTATCCTCGTCTTGGTCCTATCCAACCTTAGAGTTTTCTTTTCTAGTAACCATCTGATTCATTCCTCCTCGCATGCTCCCTTAAGGGGGCATCGTGTCTACTAATAATATTCTCATCTATGAAATGATTTTTTTTGAAAAAATTATTACTCCTTTCACTTCACCCCACTCACAATGCCCTTTCAAATAGGGATAAAATATATACACCTAAATCCACTCGTCTTAATAATCCTATTAAACCTACTAACCTATCTCATAATCATAGTCTTAACCAATTAACCAATATCCCAATTCATACACAATATTCCCCATATCCCATAAACCTTAACATACCCTTATAACCAATTAATTACCCCACTAACCTACTAACTAGCCTTCTTAGCCACTAATCTACCCACTAGCTCACTTACCAATTTAAAATTCTTATTTATTCAACTATCCCCTGGCTATCCTACCACCCTAGCCTCTCCTACATCCCTATGAATCATAAACCTCATTAATTCCCATCTAATTCTCCATTAACCCTTAAACTAATACAAAAAACCTCTAGAATTAGGGAAGCTCCTCTAAAGTTCTACAAGTCTCTAAACTAGAGGCTTCTAAATAATGTAAAATTCCTTAAAGTCTTCTCCACCATCCTATAAAATCTATGCTTGGGTTATGGCCAAGCTAACTTGGAAATCAATAAGCCTCCATTATACTCTCATAATCAACCATTTTCAAGTATCCTCATATTCTTGTCAAACCATTCAACAATCTAAGGGAGCCATTGGAGTCACTTTGAAGATCAAAGTAAGCAATCCACACTCAATCAATTTGGCATTCAAATCCACTTGAAAGTCTTGGAGAGAAGACATAAGGGACAAAGTGATGGTAATAATTTTATTCTTGGTTGTCTGATTATTCCTTTATTCCCTCCCTTTAATGTTAATTTTGTTATTACATTTTAATTACTAAATATAGTAGTTTTTACAAATAACTCAAAATATGATCACACATAAAGATTGAGAGAAAATAGTACATATGGATTTTGCAAGTGATTGTGTAATGTTTATATTCAAATTTAAGTATGTTTCTTTTTTGATTGGTTAAAACTTATCATGTTGCACGGTTTTAAATGCAATTGGTTACAAATTCCATAACTATGTATGGGTATATCCACTATAGTTTGTTTAAATATTCATATGCAATGTTTGGATTTTGGTTCCCTCTTGCTTTGATTGCGCACGTTATATTTCAGTTTTTGAAGAGAGCTTGGATGGCTTTGATGAGGTATTATTTTGTATATTATAAGTGACAATAGGAGATAAAGTCAAATCTTTTGTTAATACTGGTTTACATTGATCAGATTTGTGACCGAATCATAGATGGATATGTGTAAAAATTCATATTTTAAATCTTTCAATGCAATGTTTGGATTTTACTTCTTTTATCCTGCATTATATTTTTCAGATTTCACAAAAATAACCTAAATAACTTCAATGATCATAATTTGTCTCTATCGTGAAACAAACTATGTTATATGTATATTGAACAAGCGCAATGAACAACAATAGAGTAGAATAGCAAATAAAAAATATTACATTATCAAATAAAGAATCATATAGAATATCAGATGAAGAATCATATATAGGGCACCATTGCATATAAGACTCGACGTTGACAAAGAACATTTAAACCCACAGTAACAAATAAAAGTTGAAAGCAATCATTCACAAGTAAATGGAATATTGCAATATTTTTAAATATTAAATTTTATATTTGTTAAAATGATGTTATATATTATCAACAAATGATGTTATATATTACTTTTTGATAGTATCACAATAACAATATAATAAAAAATACATGTTCACTTCTTCTAAATAATTTTTTTTCTCGAATCAGATCTAACTCTTATTTATTCTAGTTATTTCGATAATCCTACCTTGAAAGACACTAATAAGAATTGGAAGGACTGCTACTGCTAATATATGTGATGTGTGGAACGGGATATGGGTATTGCATTTAAACAAACAGCCTTCTTTAAAGTAATTCCAAACTCGTCGCTCATGTCCATCTGCTCGCAGATCATCCCATCCAGAACTGCCCACTCAAATGAATGGAGTAACGAAGCCAAAACCAAATGAACCATACGACTCGTCAAACGAATCCCCACACACATTGTTCTGCCTGCTCCAAATGGAATCAGTTCAAAGTTTTGTCCCTTATATTCCATCTTACTATTTTCTCCATCCAAAAATCTCTCTGGAATAAATTCCAAAGGTTCCTTCCAGATTGCAGGGTCCCTTCCTATCATCCAGACGTTCACCATCACCTGGCTGTGTTTGGGTATCACAAATCCCCCAATCTCACAGCTGCTCTCAGCTTTGTGCGACAGCAATAGAGGAACTGTAGGGTGGAATCAGAATATTAAATCGAGATAAGGCAGACAATCTAGGTCAAATTCTTCCACCCTTCGGTTGCGACCGACCACCTCATCCAATTCTTGCTACACTCTGCAATTTCTGTGCATTGTGAATGAATTTTGCCATTGCCCATTCTATTGTTGTAGTGGTCGTTTCAGTACCCGCAATAAAAAGTTCCTAAAATACTTATACTGGATTAGAAATCCAGAAAATTGCAGTAGCATTCTGAGTGTTTTCTTGATCTGTGTTTCAGTTCTTGTTTTTTCTTTGTTTTCTGCTCTGTTTCTTGTCTAACAAATTGGTATCAGAGTTAGACGGTTGTGGCGGAATCGCCCAGGGAGATCGCAGGGTTAGAAGTGCAGCTGTGAGAGCGCACGTGTTAGCAGAAGAGAAGAAGCGCAGTCAACGCAGCCACCAGAAGTCAAAAAAAATCGCGCAGCAGAAGTGTAAGGAATAGCAGCAGTCGACGCCTGTAATTTTCTGCTCCGTTTGACTGGTTCCGTTGCCGGGATAAGAATCGCGCAGGTTTTAGTGCGAAGGGTTTTTTTTTAGAGCGCAGGGCATTGCGCACCAGCCGCCAGCGCTTCCAAAAGGAGAGATCGTTGTCTATTTCAAAGAGAATCGCAGCAGAGCCGAGGGCAGGAGAGCGACAGGCCGTTGAAGAGGAAAAGTCGCGCAGCAGTTTTCTCAAAGATAAGAGCTGAAGTCAATCGTGGAAGTCAATTGTTTTTTTTTCCTTCTGTTATTTTAATTAGTAAATTGTGGAAGTCAAAAAAAATTTGAAGCGCTGAAGTCAAAGACAAACACCCAGCCAACGTGGAGTTAAAAAAAAAAAAAAAATCAGATCGTGGAAGAAGCACAGCGAAGAAGTTCGCTTCAATCCTCCTTGCAGCCGCTGTTGTTTTAGTCGCTTTAGCGTGAGACATGGCAACGAACAACAATATCTCTCAGCCTCAAATTCCCGTTTTTACTGGTAAGAACTACGATTTTTGAGCAATTAAGATGAAAACTTTGTTTTGCTCACAAGAAGTTTGGGATTTGGTAGAGAATGGTTTTGTAGAACCACAGGATGAAGCAGCCCATCTGCGATTAACTCGAGCACAAAAGGACGAGCTTAAGGAGAACAAATCCAACAGGGACTGGATGAATCGATTTTTTCCAGAGTTGCAGCAGCAACGAGATCTAGAGAGGCATGGAAAATCTTAGAGACTACCTATAAAGGTAATACAAAGGTAAAAATTGCTAAATTGCAATCTCTTAGGCGAAGTTTTGAAAATTTGCAAATGAATGATTCAGATTCAATAGACCAGTTTATGGGTCAAGTGTTAAATATAGTGAATCAAATTAGATCTAATGGAGAAACAATCACGGATCAGAGGATCATAGAAAAAATACTCAGGAGTTTACCCAGTAAATTTGATGCAATAGTTGTAGCTATTGAGGAAACCAATGATTTGGAACAGTTATCAATAGATGAATTAATGGGTTCTTTGTTAACACATGAATCCAGAATGAATAGGAATAACAATTCTTCTCTTGAGAATGCTTTCAAGTCACAGGTATCATTTGGCAGAGGAAGCGGAAGAGGAAGGTCAAACTTCAGAGGAAAAGGCAGAGACAAAACTGGAAGGAACAATCCAGATCAAGGTGAAAACAGTAATCAAAACTACAGCAATGGAGGATGTAGCAACAATCACTTCCAACAAAGTTCACAGAGGTTTGATAAATCTAATATTCAATGTTATTATTGCAAAAAATATAGACATTATGCAAGTGACTGCAGAAGGAAACAAGGGTATGTGGACAAGCAGAATGCTAATTACACAGGGGAATCTAGTTCTAATCCAGGTGAATCTAGTTCTAATCTTGGAAGCTTATTTCTCACTTGTCATGTTACTCAAGAAAAAGCTAGAGATATTTGGTTTTTAGATAGTGGATGCAGTAATCATATGACAGGGAATAAAGAATTTTTTGCTAGTCTTGATGATTATGTAAGATCTGAAGTTAAATTAAGAAATGATATCAAAGTGGATGTAATGGGTAAAAGTGTAATAAATGTTTTGGCAAAGAATGGTGTGAAGGTTTATACCTGATGTTTATTTTGTACCTAGACTAAAGCATAACCTTATGAGTATTGGACAGTTGGTACAGAAAGGTTACAGAGTATCTTTTATGGATAATGTTTGCACAATACTGGACAAGTTTCCAAGTGACAGGTTGATAGAAAAAGTGGAGATGACCAAGAATCGGATGTTCCCTCTTCGAATTCAGTGCATCTAAGGAGAAGAGGAAGCTCACTTCAAAACCATGCAACTAGACCAATCATGGCTATGGCACTTAAGGTATGGACATTTACATTTTGGAGGTTTTAATTTGTTACAAAAGAAAAATATGGTGAAGGGATTACCACCAATAGAAAAGCCAAGAAGTTCATGTGACAGTTGTATTCTGGCAAAACAACATAGAGAGAGTTTTCCAGTAGGAGCCTCATATAGAGCAAAGGTAATATTGGAGCTAGTCCATAGTGATTTATGTGGACCAATGCAAAATCTATCATTTGGAGGTAGTACTTATTTTCTAACTTTCATTGATGACTTTAGCAGAAAGACTTGGATATACTTTCTCAAAAATAAGTCTGAAGCCTTTGAAAAGTTTAAAGAATCCAAGACAATGGTTGAAAAGTAGAGTGGCCGTTATATCAAGGTACTTAGATCAGATAGAGGAGGTGAATATATGTCTAATCAATTTCAATATTTTTGCAGATATCATGGCATCAAAAGGCAATTGAATACAAGGTACACACCACAACAAAATGGTGTAGCAGAAAGAAAAAATAGAACAATCATGGAGATGGCTAGAAGCTTGTTGAAAGCCAAACACTTGTCAAATGAATATTGAGCAGAAGCAGTAGCATGTGCAGTGTATATTCTGAATAGAAGCCTAACAAAGAGTGTCAGAGATCGAATTCCACAAGAAGCGTGGAGTGGTAAGAAACATAGTGTACATCTTTTTAAAAAATTTGGTTGTATTGCATATTCTCTTATACCATCTAAATTGAGAAGTAAACTTGATGGTAGAGGTGAGAAATGCATTTTTATTGGCTATAGTGAAGAATCAAAGGCTTATAAGTTGTATAACCCCATTTCAAAGCAAGTGATTATTAGCAGAGATGTTGAATTTAAGGAAGAAGAAGCATGGGATGGTAGCACCATCACAATTGGAGCACCAATTCCACAAATTGAAGAAGAATCTGAAGAACAAAATTTTCAAGGAGATCAATCCTCTCCACAAGCAAGAACAAGCACTCCAATAAGAACACCTAGGAGGTTTGAACAAGGTGAATCATCTGGTCATGCATGTCACCCTACTCCAAATTCACAAGTAAGTGATGAATCAGATCCAACTCTTGCTACTTTAAGATCAAGAATTAAAGGTAAGAAAATGAGAAATTTGAATGAGATTTATGATCAAGAAGAGAAGTTAGATTTGTGTTCAAATTTTGCTCTTTTCACTCATGATCCTATGTATTATGAAGAAGTAGTTAATGAGGAACATTGAATAAAAGCAAAGGATGAAAAAATGAATGCCATTGAAAGAAATCAAACATGGGATCTAACTAATCTACCTGAAGGTAAGGATTGTATAGGAGTCAAATGGGTTTATAAGACGAAATTTGATGCATATGAAAATGTTGAAAAGCACAAGGCAAGGTTAGTAGCAAAAGGTTTCGTGCAAGAACATGGAATTGACTATAATGATACATTTGCTCCAGTTGCTAGACTGGATGCTGTTAGAATGGTTTTATTAATAGCTGCTCAAAATAATTGGTATGTATATCAAATGGATGTAAAATCAACTTTCTTGAACGGTTTTCTAGATGAAGAAGTATATGTTAAACAGCGCACAGGTTATGAAGTGCAAGGACATGAAAAAAAAGTCTACAAATTGAAGAAGGCCCTTTATGGTCTCAAGCAAGCACCAAGAGCATGGTATAGCAGGATTGATTCATATATGACAAACAATGGATTCAGCAGAAGCAATAGTGAGCCTACTTTGTACACAAAAATCAACAAAGAATGTCAGATTTTGATTGTGTGTTTGTATGTTGATAATTTGATTTTCACTGAAAATTTGTCTCTAAACATTTTTAAATCAGAAATGAAGAAATAATTTGAAATGACATATTTGGGATTAATGAAGTATTTTTTGGGCATAGAATTTGTACAATCAAATAAATGAAGTTTTATTTGTCAAACTAAATATGCAAAGGATGTGTTAAGGGGATTTAAGATGCTGAATTGTAACCCATCACCTACACTAGTTACTACAGGGACCAAACTTAGCAAAGAAGACCAAAGGTCTAATGTTGATTCTACAACATTCAAAAGACTAGTTGGCAGTTTGATGTATCTTACAGCTACAAGACTAGACATCATGTATGGGGTCAATTTAATCTCAAGATTCATGGAGTCACCGAAAGACTCACATTGGCAAGTTGAAAAAAGGATATTGAGATATGTGGTAGGAAATACTGAATATGAAATTTTATATTCCACAACTAACGATTTTAGTTTGATTGGTTTTACTGATAGTAATTTTTCAGGTAGCATAGATGATAGGAAGAGCACTTCTGGACATGCCTTTCTTTTAGGCACAGGTTTGGTCACATGGGCATCCAAAAAACAACTTATAATGACACTTTCATCAGCTGAAGCAGAGTATGTAGTAGCCACATCAGCAGCATGTCAAACAACTTGGATGAGGAGAATATTGAAAGATTTATTACAAGCACAGAAGGAGTCAACACCAATCTTTTGTGACAACAAATCAGCAATCGCATTATCAAAAAATCATGTTTTTCACAAGAGGAGCAAGCACATTGATACAAGATTTCACTTTATTAGAGAGTTAATGAACAATGGAGAAATCCATCCAGAGTTCTGCAGATATGAAGATCGATTGACAGATATATTCACAAATGCATTAGCAAAGGAGACCTTTGATTATTTAAGACAAAATTTAGGCATTGTAAACGCTGAAGTTGTTAGTGGTAGAAATTAAGGGGGAGTGTTAGAAACTCAAGATGAACTGGAGATAATTTCTCCATCGACAACTTAACTTCCAATTCCACCTCAGTTCTCATGCATGCACTGGAGTTAACATTCAGTTGATTAACTGACAATTAGGAATCAGTTAGTTTAAGCAGTTAACAGTCAGTTCTTTCAAGCAGTTAGAGGCAGTTAAACAATCAATTTATTTTCAGTTATTTTTGCCAAGAAAATCTATTTATAGACGTCTTGGGCGCAACATTGTAAGCAAGGAAAAAAGAAGATCAATAAAAATTCTTTTTTGAAAAATTGCAGTCGCATTCTGAGTGTTTTTTTATCTGTGTTTCAGTGCTTGTTTTTTCTTTGTTTTCTGCTCTGTTTCTTGTCTAACAAAAATATCATAAATTAATTTATAGGGAATGTCTTTAAAGAAATTTAAATCAACTTTTAAGATCATATTTCGTAAACCATCATCAGGATGTGGAATAAATGGTTAAATTACAGAATTAAATTTATAAATTAAAAACTTAAGTCTACAATTTAATTATCTATTCTTTTATGTTATAATTATCTATTCTCTTATGTTATGATAGTTCATTAAGTGTGATACAACATGATTTTAATTATAAATCTTAATTTTATTTTAATAGACTATAGAAATTCTTATAGATAATACTTTTTCAGTACTTACGGCTATCAGGGCTCTAACATCAACGAGAGTGAAATCCTCGCTTCTGAAATCGAGCAGAACGTCCAGAAAATCTTTATCGGAATCCTTCTGCACAAAATGATTGCTTCTGTTGGCGATCCTCTTCTGAATGAACAAATCGAAAAAGTCATACATCTCATTCAAAAGCTTTGCCGTCTGACGGGACACCCGCTGAGGATCCAGGCACCCAAGAAAGGGTAAAAAATCCACCAAATTAGGCGTTCCACCAAGCATAAACATTTTCCAGATGGTATCTTTAAACCCGACAGAAGCCGGATTGTGTGAATCAAGTATGCTTGTACTAAAGATCATGTTGCCTAACAGATTCATAGAGGTGTAGAATACCGTATGCCCAATATTTACAGCCGTTCCACTGTCCTCGAAAATCTGTCGAATCGTACGCATCACTTAGTATCTTCTGAAATGTTGCAGAGCTTCTAGTCTTCTGGGGCTGAAAAGCTTAACCGTTGAAATACGTCTGAGATACCGCCAGTGAGGTCCATATTCGCCCCAAATAATGGAGAACTTGTGGTGCGAATGGGACTTTGCCGCTTCTACCACAGTCTGCCCGGTAAATATGTGGTCGTGGGTTTTGAGAACCTCCTTTGCCATGGCAGGGGAGGAGACCACCACTGTTGTTTTCATGCCGAGCTGGAGTGTCATGAGAGGGCCGTATTGGTGAGAAAGGGTGCAGAGAGATTCATGGGGTCTTTTCCCCAGCTGAAAGAGGTTTCCCACAATAGGCCAAGCAGCAGACCCAGGGGGAAGAGGAAGCCTTCTCCTGTCGTTCGTTCTCCATAGAAAGTAGAATAACAGAACTAGTGTAGTGATAAGGATGACAGAGTAGGAAGAAAGTGGTGCGATTTCCATAGAAATTGAGGAAATAATCGAATCTAGATCGCCTCCATAGAAACTGACAGAGAGAGAAAAAGCAACTTCGTTTGCTTCTCAAGCATTTCTGAACAATTATCAGATTCGAGTCGTGGGTGTAATGTCTGGGTAATCTGGTCGATATGGTTTATTGACTTCAGTAGGTAGCACAGAGTTTGATTTAACAAAATTTAAAATGTTTGTCTCATGTAAACGAGTTGATGACCTTGGGCAGTTAGCAATAGCTTTATGGCGATTGACAGCACATTTTTTAATTTTATATATATATAAAGTTTATGTTGTTAAATATAAAAGGAGTCCACTTGCCCAATAAATTATTTGTCATTAAAAGTATATCACATTTAATATAAAGATAAAGATGCAAGTTTATTAAGAGTAGGGGATAGCCAAGCCCTTAATTTTGGGGTCTTTATTTTTTAATATTATGCCATCTTCTAATGTCAATTTAGGATATTGATAATTTAAGGGTTTTTAGTTTTAATTAGTCATTTGAGAAGCAATTTGATGTTGTCTGTAGCTACATTACCATCTCATGTTTAAGTCATTTTATAGGTATGAGTAATATTTGGGATCCATAAGTTTAATAATATATTAAAATTTAATTTATAATAAAATATAAATGAAAACATTATTTTTGTAGATTTGAAAATTTGTGTATTAAAGATCATTGTCTAGTTAATATGGTTCATAAATATGTAACAAAAAGTTTTTTTGGAAGATGTGTTGATCATTGATATGTAATGACATCTTATGTCGATAGATACATGCTAGGAATTATTTCCACTAATGTAGTGAGTTAGTATTGCCTTGTACGCCATCTACAACATGTTTGACATGTCTTTTTGAGTCTCTCCCCTAACAACCCAACTGTGCCTTCTACGCAATGCAGTGTTTCACAGAGATTGTAGCATTGATATATTGGAGGGATGAAACATTATCCAAAAGAGAATCCACAGTATCGACATGTTCCACAGGTGTGTTTTTTGTAATTGAAGTCACAATTGTGTTTATATTGTTTTTTGTGTGCCTACTTTGTTATTGTGTCTATAATTTTTGAATCTGATTGTTTGTTGGAATGGAAACATGTTAGAACTTGTGTGTTTCCTTTACATCTTGATGGCAGCACTGAAGTTTTCATTCACATACTAGTAAATGTTATTATTTTTGTATCAAACCATATCATTTTCTGAATTCAACGACTATGTTGGAAGATGTTTGTATTATTAGTATGTAACGAAGGGCCATGTTTGAAGAAGCCTAGTGAAATTTATTTATATTAATGTGGCATGTTAATGCCTCCATACACATCATCTAAAACATGTTTAACTTACCTTATTCAAGTTCCTATACTTCAAGGGTAGCTCAGGCAGAAGAACCCACATAGGAATATCCTTAATGACCAAGCTACTCATATTCATCCCCACTTTCCATCTCCTTAGGCTGACATTCGATCTTCTCATAAACCAAGGTACTTATGTGAGTACCCTGAAGTAGTCTTCTTGGAGGTTGAAGTTGATGAGGAAGAAGTTTCTACCCATGGATACCACCTCCAGTTAACCTTTCGGGTGCCATTTGTTATTGGCCCACTTTCGAAAAGTACCAATTTTGAGATAGAAATCATTAACTTTTTCAAAGATGGAGTTCACTAAATAGTCAAATGCCTCTTTTTCATAATGAAACATTTCACAGAGATTGTAACGTTGGCATGTTAGAGGGATGAAACATTGCCCACAACTAAACCCACAATGTCAACATGTTTTCATTCAAAACTAACTTAATATTTGTTGGTATCGGAATGGAAGTGCTAGAGGTTTTCATTAATATACTAGTAAATGTTATTATTTTTATATCAAACCAAATCATTTTCTAAATTCATGTTATGTTATTTACATCTGTAACACATTTCTATTTCCTTGCCTTCAACTTTCCATAGATTCTACAAATGTTTCCACACACAAGCACTTGTTTGGATGGCAATGGGTTAAAATTTTATGCAATACGGTGCCCTAATGTATTATTAGGTGTATTTAATAAGCATTAAAGGTTTGTGTTGAAAGATGTGTGTGAATCTTAAATTTGCTTTAAAGTGTCATGTTAATCCTGTCTAGCTTTCTATAATCACCTAAAAGTGGCATTTGGATACTAAGAGTGTTTTTTGAGACAAACTATTCCTAGTTTAGCCTTAGACTTATCCTAGAGCCTTTATCACACTTTTCCATCCATTATACAAATCACAAGGATCTCCAATCAGCTCAAACACAATCCTAGAATTGCATTCCCAGATCCTAACTCATTATGCCCAACAACCTACCAATTGGACACTAGCACCACATTAAGGACACTAGATCCATATGACACTAATGTCCCCAACTTGGCACTAGTGTCCCTTGCCTTAACTCTCTCGAACATATATATTTGCAAATGTATGCCCCTCCTAAGGTCAACCTAAGCATATTTTATTATCCACACAAAATATAGATCACTATAAATATAAGACTATTAGACCTCTATCCACTAGATGGAAAATAGATATAAAAATCCTATTCAAATAAGAAATAAGTTGAGAAAAATCAAGGTTATTAATCTCTATTCTTCTCTATTTCTACATACTACTATCTAGAACTACCCTAAGCCCAAATTTCAAATATTTTCAATCTCAAGCACACTCAAGGCATTAAGGAGAACTATCATTCTAGTATTCACTTTCACTTGCACTAAGCACTAGATGGGATAACTACATTGAGCTTGATCCCTCCTTAGAATATTGGTATGTAGATAACTCTCTTCACAGCAGGGTGTTAAGAATTTCTAGCCTATCCTACTGATGAACACACATTTTTAACTCATGCCATACTTGCAAGGAGGACTATAGTTTACAACTTTAATTATTTTTTATATGCACAATATAGAGTTCTAAATTTTATGTGCACATGAATAAAAATAAAAAACATAAGTGTAGGTACTCCCATAAAATAGGAACAATCTTTACAAAGAGGACACTAACACTAATTTTAGGACACTAGAGTCATATGGCGCTATTGTCCAGGTGGGGAACTACTGCCCAGTGAAGAATCTAATCTAGGGACCTTGTTGATGACACTCAGACCTATCTATAACCTATTTTTCAACACCTAGATCTTTTGTGATATTTATTTTCTAGATAAGTCTTTATTTACACATATTTATTACTATTTTTAGAAAGTCAAAGAAGGTCAAAATCTATAACAAATTAATGGTTATTTATTGCATATTATTTCACTGATTTAGAAAACTCAGTACTTTAATCTAACTTAGGATTTACACTTAGTAAACCCTTAAAAAGTTAAAACATTTGGTGAACCTGACTTACTTCAAATCTTACTTCAATACCCTAGTTTACGTTTTCCAAATTTTTGTGCAATAAATTAGGGTTACATACTTTTGTTTTTCTAATTTTTTGGAATAACCTAGCTCATTAAATCAATTTTATATTAGGGTTTCAATTTATTTAAATATTATTTAAATTATTGTAAAAAACCCCTAAATTCAAAAAACTCTAACCCTAGACACACTTAGGGTTTGTATCCATTTTCTATATATACTCAGATTTTACTTCCAAAATATCAAATTTGATCCATATTTAATTTATAGAATCTTTCTTAGATTAACATTCTTAAAAGATTAAAAATATACAAAACTTGTTTTCCTACTGTCTAAACTATAATGGTATAATTTACCAGTAATTTGATGAAATTGATAAGCAACAATTACAAGAGTTTGTGTCCAAATATATAGATATACAAGATATCTTCATCAATATTCCTCAGGAAGAATTACAAAAAAATAAACAATGATCAATCTTCAACCCTGTCATCTCCCCTCCCCCTCCCCCACGTCCCCCCAAGTTAATAATGTTGTTACACCTACAGTGGGGCCAACTCAACCAACTCAGCTCACACAACCTAAAACTATAATTCAACAACCATCAATGACAGCTACACTTCTTATGGTTAATTCCTTCACTCCCTATGTATAATCCCTTATGCACAACATTCATACTCTACAGTCTAAGGTGTTACATCTCGAGAAGGGAGACACTAAGCTATCACATGCCTTAGATTTTAACATTCTCTTATATACACCTTTAGAAAATCACATAGGGTAAACTCCATTGCCATCCAGTTTCATGGCACCTAAGCTTATATTATATGATGGCAAGTGTGATTGAAAGCATCATCTCAAAGCTTTCCATGTAGTATTTTGGGACTATGTGTCCAATGATTGACTTATCACAAAGTTATTTCCACGTATTCTAATGGATTATGCCCTAAAATGGTTTTATGAATTGCCAAATCAATCTATCATGATATTTAATTCTTTATCTGACATGTTTCTAGCACATTTCTCCATAAACATTGGTGATAAATATCATATAGGCAAATGACACAATTAAAACAAATGTTGAATGATCCTATCATAGATTATATCTTATGATATAAGATAATATTAGCCAAATTCACTAGTCCTATGTCAGATAGAGATCTTCAGGACATATTTTTTAAAAATTCTCTTACAAACATTACACAAAGCTATCTTGTTCAAGAAGTTTTCTACATCTACTGATTTATGCTTCACAATCATAAAAAGAGAGGTTAAGCTCTTATCAATGGGAAAACTCAAGTATATAAATGGATCAGAATCAATTATCAAGATTTCAAACAAACCTCCATATAAGGTAAGGGCCACAGAGAAAAAAAGTGATCAAAAGTCCATAGTCAATGCAGCTTCTGAGCCATCTCCTAGATTGGTTTTATCTGCTCCTTAGCGTAGAGTCTTCACTTACCTTCCAAAATCATAATCATGGGTTTTAAAATAACTCTTAGAATGCAATTTCATATATATCCCTCCCATTAAATAGGGTGATACAACATGGCCTCTTCCAAATAATTATGATTCAAATGCATTCTATGAATATCATAAGGCACCAATATACATAACAAATAGATACATAAGCCTAAAGCACAATATACAATATCTAATTGAGGCTAATATTATTGACATGGGCACACCAAAAGAGGTACCAAAAATATTTAAAAAAGAGGCTAAAGTACTAAAGATATTTTTAGATCCATTCCCAAAGTACATAGCAAATGAGGTAGGGAACACATTAAGTGTTCACTATACAGATCAGGGACATCCACCACCATCTTCATATTATACGGTTATAGAGGAGGCACATCCAATACATAGCATCATTGACATGTACCATACTATATTGACACTTACACCACTCATCACATTATCAGAGTAGGAGATTGTGGATGATGATATAGATTTACATGCACTCTTCATATGAGTATACATAGATCATCATCATATCAAGAGTGTTATGGCTGAAAATAGGTCAAAAATTAACATGTGCACTATGACACCCTTATATTTGGGATACATAGAGTGGGGTATATTTTCCACAAATACATTCATTAGTGGTTTTAGTGGCCATGTTCCAAGCTCCATCAGGGAAATTATGCTTACATTACAAGTTAGACCAACACACATAACCACTCGGTTCCTAGTAGTACCTAATTCAGGTGTATTCAATATACTATTAGGTAGGCCATGGTTACAACATCTCTAAGCCATCCCATCTACACAACAACTAATACATGAAGTACATACATACAAATCAGGTGATCAAAGTTGAAGGTGTCCCATATGAGTATCCTCTTCCCATCCCATAGGTAGTTCCAACATAGTTAACAACTATAGTTTTATCATAGTTGTTAGTTATAGTTCTAACACCATTACCATATATTTCATAGTTATCAATTATAGCTGAGAGTATAATTATAATGCATACATCACATAGTTCAATAGCTCCACTAGTGCAGGTTAGGTCTACTCCTATGGTATGGACATATATATGTACTCTCTCACAGAGACCATTATGAGAGAGACCCTTGCATCAAAAATATGTTAAATATTATATAAGACCTTAATATACTCAGTTTATGACAATACTAGTATTGTTATATTCTAGGGATTCTCAGCATAGGGAACCTATGTCATCTATAGCTCCTTATTCTACTAGATGGGTTCCTAAGATCCCTACAATTCACAACGCATCACACTTAATGCCACAAATTCATATCATCCCTACATAGGAATATACAAACACAAATTACTTTACATAATAGATTATGGGTTAATAGTTACCCTTTCACATAACACACACAATCATAGTTCCCTTATTTAACATAGGTCACGATGATAGTGAGTCTCCCATGAGACTCATGGGTTAGTATGGTTCTTACCGTCTTGTACATACTTCCTTCTCTCTTGCTCCTTGTACATAGTTTATTTTTATTTACTTGTACATATTTCATATCCTAAAAATACAATAATAATATAACATGTCAAAACATAAAAACATTCAATTATTACTTAGAAAACACAAAATTTACAAGCTGTATGCATCGATATGTTTACATTTCTTACACTTTCTAGATATTACATATGTTAGCTATCTTAGTATAGTTATTTTTATCATACATGCACACTTCACTTTTTTTTTTAGTGCTTGTAGATTACATATAGGACTTTGGTGTATGACACTAATCCAAACTTGTTATCATCTACCCACTAAGGGCATATACATTGATCCAAGCTTATTCATTTGATACATCTGCCCACTCGAGGGCATCTTATACATAGTTTATACTACCAATTTTTATCATTACATTATATACATTTTAGTTTACGCATTGATATATCTTGATATTGATCATTACTATTGATTGCTCAGTTTTTTTGTTGACTATCACGAGTTAGAATCAACATATGTATAACCTAGAATTTACACATATTTTTACTACATAGTTATACATGATTTTAATTTCTAGCTTCTTCTATTCGATGGTATTTGTATATGCCATTATTCTTTAGCTCTACACCACTTTTATGTATATATGCCTTGGACATATGCCCATGTCCCTTGTGTGTGATTTCTTGATTATATATGTTGACATTTTAACATGTTATTTTATGACGCTCTAAGCCAAATTACTTGTTACGTACATATGTAGACATTTGAACATGTCATTGTATGTCTTCTATGCTCAGATTTAGTAACATGTGCCTGTGTCCCTTGAATTGTGGACCCTTAGCCTAATTTTGTGTGCCTCATGTGTTTTGTGTGTATGCTTTTTTATATGCATCTTCACCATAACACTTGTCTTTGCTTGTTACACATACTAATTTTTGATGCTATGAGGGACCTCATGCATCTACCCTTCATACTTGGGTGCCATAATGGATATCATGCCCCATCCCTGTAGCTACTTAGATGTATTGTTATACACATTGATTACATCTATCTTGACACCTTTTTGCAATACTAGACTATAACATACATATTACACTATAACCTTATGCTCAGATTCTTTTACATTTTCATGTTATGTTTACACATTGTATTGGAATACCATGTAGTTATCATATATGTTTTGGCTAACACATTTTACAGAGTTATTTTTTTTTGAGGATAATTATTACATGTGTTCCATAACTACCCTCAAAAGAGGGAGAATTCATAAGGGTTTGTCATAGAGATTAGGTTATTACATCATAATTCACATATTATCTTCATCATATAGGCTTAGTTTCAATAAATCAGACACAGGTCAGACATATAAAAACATAAAGACTCAAAAAATAATTCAGTCACCTAGATTTTAGGCTAGACAAACATTAACACCCACATTAGGACACTAGCTCCATAGGGCCTAATATCCACTAAATGGCATTACTATCTAGTAGCCCCAACTTTAGAGTAGTCCAAATTATCTAGAACTATACACCAAGTATAGTATAAATTTGCAAAGATACAGGCATAGGTTTGATAGTTATGTTTAGATTTTTCTCAAATACACTCATTTTACCTTAGATTCATACTAGTTTCTCATATTGGGGTCATCATGCATGACATGATCACTCCTAAATTTAATTTAGATGCACAAATACAGTTATTTCATACTCAAGCCAAAATCAACATACTTAGATATCAGATTGGGGGTATGTGCACGACATATAGTTTCCATATGGCAAGTTACACACAGGTTGATTAGATGGAATGGAAAACTCCATGTCATTCTCTAAACTATATACACTTTCTATCATATTCCAATTTATCACTAGTTTCATTCCTTACTCCATCTACAGTGGTTGGCATTCCTAAGTGGCCTAAAGCTACCTAATGTACCCTAGTGGCCATAGAGCTGACATACACAATTAGATATACCCAATCATATACTTTCAACACTTTTCACAGTTTAATTTTAGATGCATCTACTAGACATGGGTGAGTAATGATGGATTCATAACATACTTGAGTTCTTGATCCACACACATGAGATGGTTAGACACACAGTCTTATCCAAGCTATTCACAGGTCATGATCCACCAATTAGGGATGCAAAATGATGGATTTGAAATCATATTGAGTTCTTAATCCACCCACATATGAGGATTAAGCAAGCCATCATCTTAGTCCAAACTATTCACTAATTTAATCACTATGTATACACATATAGGTTGTTACTAGGTTCATGCATTGGTTCACATACCCAACAAGGTGTATTCATTTATTTCCTGTTTCCTACCTTTTTACTCAGCTTTACTTAATTAATTTATTTAGTATAGTCCTTTGCTTTTGATAATATTTTAAGGACTAATTTTTTCATGTTTTATTGCAGGTCATTACTTTAAATTATTTTTCACATATGCAAACCCAAATTCACATACTTGGATTCAGATATACGAGATTCACTTCTTAGGTAAGTCTAGGTATGCTTCTTTTTACTTTATACTATTCCTTTTTCTTTGCTTCATTTATAACATAAATGGGGGTAAATGTAATCACTTAAAAGTGGTATTTGGATGCTAAGAGTGTTACCTGAGACAACCTATTTTTATATTATCCATAGACATATCCTAGATATTTTATCACACTTTTATACCCATTATATAGACCACATACATCTCCAATTAGCTCAAACATAGTCCCAAAACTATATTCCCATATCCTAACCCATTATGCCCAACAAACTGTCATCTGAACACTAGAATCATATTAAGGACACTAGAGGCTAGTGTCCTCAACTTGGCATCAGTGTCCCTTTCCCTGACTCTCTCTAAAGAATATATTTTCAAATTTATGTCCCTTCTAAGGTCATCCGAAGAATATTTTATTATCCATACAAGCTACGAATCAATATAAATATAAGACTATTAGACCTATGTTTACTAGATGGAAAATACATGTAATAAGCCTATTCAAATAAGAAACAAGTTGAGCATAATCAAAGTTATTAATCCTTATTCTTCCCTACTTCTATATAATACCATCTATAGCTTCCCTAAGCCCATATTTCAAAGATTTTCAATCTCAAGCACACTCAGGGCATTCAATACTACTGTCATTCTAACATTCACTTGCACTTATACTAGGCACTAGGTGGGAGAACTACATCGGGTTTGATCCCTCCTTGGAGTATGGGTATGTAGGAAACTCTCTTCATAGTGGATTGTTGAGGATGTTCAATCTATCCTACTAACCAACACACATTTTTATCTCATGCCATACTTGTAAGAAGGATTAGGGTTTATAACTTAAATAAGATGTTATAGGCATAATACAAAGTTTAAAATTTTGTGTGCATAAGAATAGAATCTAGAAACAAATGCACATGTGATCATATAAAATAGTAAAAATCTTACAAAGAGAACACTAGTTCCATTTTTAGGACACTAGATCCAAATAACACTACTCTCCAAGTGGGGCACTATTGTTCAGTGAAGAATCTGACTCAGGGAACTTGTTGATGACACTCAAACCTATCTATAACCTAGTTTTTAGCACCTAGATCTTTCATGATAGTTTTTTTCCAAATAAGTCTCCATTTTCACATATTTATTACTATTTTTAAAATTTTAAAGTAAGTCAAAATCTATAATAAATTAGTGTTTATTTATTACATATTATTTCACTAGACTCAACCCTTTAATCTATCTTAGGATTTACACTTAGTAAAACCCTATAATGTTAAAACACTTGCCATGTTAAAATGTCATTCGCTCACAATAAATTTGAGATGCATGATGATGAAACCCAATGGCCTTTTTTGAAGAATTCATTATTGAACATAGATTATATCTTTGGCATGTTGGATGGATGAAGCATTACCTTTCTTGAACAACCTACAAATGTTTCATGTGTTATTGAACATTTAGTGATATGTGGATGTAAGCCCCATAGGTTTTCATTCACACACCAATAAATGTTATTGTATTTGTATCAAAATTCATATTTTCATTCACATACTAGTAAATATTATTTTATATGTATGAAACCAAATCATTTTATGATTTCATGTTGTTGTTTTATTGACATATTTTTTATGAATTTATGTTATTGTGTTGTTCATTCACATTTTCAACATTACAAATATTTCTTGTCATAGTTGTTGTCACTGTGTTTTCCATTCACATTGTTTTGTTATTTATATCTGTGAGGAATTTATATTTTCATGCCTCCAAATCTCCATGGCTTTTACAAGCACCTAGTAAATGTTCCCACACATAAATGCTTGTTTAAATGAAACTGGATTTGAACTTTCAATTTCTATGAGATATAAATAACATAGTAAAATGGATTCAAAAAATGATTTGATTTGATACAAAAATAACAAAGTTTAATCATATGTAAAAACATTCACAATTGTTATCTAGATACTATTAAATATTCCATAACACATTAAAATTTTATAGGGTGTTGAAGGTAAGTAGTGTTTCATCCCTCCAACATGCCAAAGATATAATCTTTGTTAAATAATGCATTCTACTAAAAAGGCTATTGGGTTTTGTCATCATTCATCTGACACTTATTATGATTGAGTGAAATTTTAAGATGGGATGTTGAATATGATTAATATGAAACTTTAATGTTATTTAAGTCTAGAAGACATCTTCCAACAATGACCCTTGTTGCTTATTAAATACACTTAATAATACATCAGTTCTTCTCACTATACAAATTTCAATGGAAGGCAGAAAAATAGAAATGCATCTTAGATATAAATAACATAACTTTAATTCACTAAAAATTTATGTTTGATACAAACATAATATCATTTATTAGTTTTTGAATGAAAATTTTTATTTTGTTGCAAAGACAATAATATTTATGATTATTTGAATGAAAACATTAATTTTGATACAAAGATGATAACATTTATTGGTATGTGAATAAATACCTTCAGAGCTTCCATCCACATATCGATAAATGTCTAGTCTTCTATCCACATACTAGTTAATGTTTAGTCTTCAATCCCAAGTTCAAATTCATTTCCATCAAAACAAGAATTTTTATGTCGAAACATTTACTAGGCATTTAAAAATTCCATGGAAAGTGGAGGTAGCAAAATAGAAATGCATTATAGATATAAATAATGCAACAACATGAATGAAAACCATATCAAAAACAATTATGGCAAAGAATATTTGTAATGTTTAAAATTTTAATGAATAACACAATAACAAGAATTCACAATAGCATATCAATAACATAAAAACATTAATTCACAACAACATATAAGTAACACAAAAAACATGAAATCATAAAATGATCTGGTTTCATACATTTGAAATAAATTTTACTAGTATGTGAATGAAAATATTAATTTTCATACAAATATAATAACATTTAATGTTATGTGAATGAAAATGTGTAGGGATTCCCTCCAAATACCATTAAATGTTGAGTTAGATGTGAATGAAAACATGTTGACATTGTGGGTTCAGTTGTGGCTGATGTTTCATCTATCTAACATGTCAAAAATATAATATTTGTGAAACATTAAATGTTGCAGAAGAGGCATCTAGGTTTCATAACCTTTAGGGGAGCGTGACTTGAACAAGTTACAATGAATAGGTTGTATATGACATGCATATCGACATTAACAGGGCACATTAATGGAATTAAAGTCCCCCATGCATCTTCAAACATGGCCCTTCATTACATATTAATGAGATAGAAATATATTCCAACATGGACGTTGCATTTAAAAAATAATATAATTTAGTAAAAAAAATAATGTTTGAGTATAGAATTTAATTCAAAACAATGATGTGGAGCCCTATCTTCTTGATGCCATAAATTTTGATCCATAAGTCCATTTGAGCTCTTGTTCATGTCAAAATGAAGGTCTCAAAAATTTAAATTTAGTTGTAATCACACCTATATCGTTATGGATTTTTTAATAAATTCTTAGAGTCCATACGTGACCATATAAAGGTCCAAAAATGAATTTTAATATATTTTTTGGGATTTTTCCTTTTTTATAAATAGAATATTTTTGTAACTAGACATGAAATTGAGTTTATATTCATCTATTAGATTAATTTTAGTGGTTAGATGATATGTGGATATTTTTATAACTATTAAATATTAAATTCAAAACTTAATAAAAATAATGGTTGAAAACTTGCTAGAAGATGAAAATTACTAAAAATAACAATTGCTAAAAATAGCATGGGTTAGTTAGCTTTAGGTAGTTTTTGACTTATTTAGTTTTTTAATTATGCATGTCAATTTTAGTTTTACGCTGAGATTTATTTAAATACTCTTATTTAATGTTTTATTAATTCAATTATAATTAGTAGAGAAGATTGTTCTCATTCAATTTATGAGTTCTATGCCTATTGATATCATTCTTAGCTAGTTTATGGATTCATCATCTAGTATTAGAGCATGTTTGACACTTGGAGGTAATATGTTTATAATCTATATTATTTATATAATTTATATTTTGGGATAATATTTTTTGATGGAAAAATATGTATAAATATTCCAATAGGATGAGGAATAATTTATTGGATGAAATTGACTATGCAATAGTTGTGGAGACAAGTGGGATAATTAATCGTAATTATAAAAAATTAGAGATAAATGAAAGAATAAGATGAAAGAAAGGATGAATTATAAAATGAATATTAAATTCAATAATAAGAGGAATGATAACATCCACCATAAATGGAAGAGATAATGATTAGGTCTTTATAGGGAAGGAATAGAGGAATCAAGGTTGAAGTTCTAAATTATGGAGGCAATTTAAAACTAGAGGAGTTGATAGATTAGATAAACAAAATGGATACATTTTTTTAATGGAAAAATCTAAGAGAAGATAAGAAATTAAAGTTTACATGCATGAAATTGAAGGTTCATGCACTGATTTGGTAGGATCACCTACAAAAAGAGAGACATGAAAAGGGTAATGAGAAGATCAACATGTGGAACAAGATGGAGAAGAAGTTGAGGGAGAAAGTTATTCATGTGGATTAATCACAAACCATACATATAATATTCCATAATTTAAGGCAAAAGGATCACAATATACAAGAGTATACATATGAGTTCTACAATATTTCCATATGAACGGAGCATGATGAAATATAAGAATAGATGGTTATAGGGTATGTGAATGGTTTTAATTTTTATATTTAAGATGAATTGAGAATGCATAGAATTATTATCATGGAGGAGGATTATCAATTATATTTGAAGGTATAATAACAATAAAATAGATAGAATTTCATAAGATCAACGAGGCCAAGAAGAGGACAATCTTCTCCAGTAAGGGAAATATGTGGATTTAATTACACTAGAGGAAGATCTCCCCATGGTGTATAAAATAAATAAGATAATAGAAAAGCTATTGGTGTGTGTTTTATGCACACCATGTAATCTTACAAGGTATCCTATAATATTCTAGGATGGGTGAAAAGTATTCATTCTAAGGTATGAGTTACAGGGCATTCAATTTTATAAATAACTTGTTGGTGGAATAGAGGAGAGTGGAGTAGTTGTTTATCACAGATGGTTCAGCTATGGATGAATCTAAATATAATTTAGATGTGTGGATAGATGATGGACCTAAACTAAGGTGGTTTTGACCAAAATAAATTCAAAAAAGAGGGAAAGTTGAGGCAAAAAACAAGGTCTATGCATGAAATAAGATGAAACCTTTCTAAGTTAACACTTGAACTAAGGGTTAGACAAGCAACCAGAAACTAATGTCTATTACAATCTAATGTAATAAAACAATTAATTAGACATATTTAAGAGTCCAAGGAAACAAAAAAAAAAAAAAATTTAAGCATACATAATCAAAGTTTGACATATTTGTAAGATAGTGTTTGCACATCTACCAAGGGGGATTATGATTAATATACAAAATGCATTCAAATTAGAAATAATATAATATGAATAATTATATTGAAATTATAACTCATGCAAAAATAATAGACTAATATACCAGAATGACATATTTTCTTACAAGATTCATAAGTTTGGAGAAGAATTAAGATTTGTAGATTAAGATAAATTATATAACTTTCCTCACAATTTACTATTAATATTAATAGCCAAAATTATCCTTCATTTTGGATAGGGAGGATAAAATCATATATAGGCTTTTGGAAGTGGAAGACCTCATCCTCCAAGCAAAGGCTAAATTTACATCTCCAAAAAAGGGACTGTGTCTCCATTTTCATGCAAAGCATGCATGTACAAAAGTGTATCCCTAAATATGTTTCCTCAACTAAAATATGTGTGTGTGTGTGTGTGTGTGTGTGTGTGTGTGTGTGTGTGTGTGTGTGTGTGTGTGTGTGTGTGTGTGTGTGTGTGTGTGTGTGTGTGTGTGTGTGTGTGTGTGTGTGTGTGTGTGTGCGCGCAAAATAAATTAGAAACCAATGTTCCAAATTAAATGAAACATGAAAATACATACTTATATTTAGAGTGGTTATGATGTGGCACCACTAGAAGAATAAAAATGTGGAGTTATTTTTGTAGAAACTTAAGTGGCCAATGTATTTCCTTGAGGAATAAAAAATGGTACACTTGGAGTATACATGACTACATATATAAGGAATTATGAACCCTATGATGATGTGGAAACACTTATAGTTGGTTATGTGTTTGGTGTTTACCTTGAATATCCTCATTTAGCTTTGAGTTCCTCAAATAATGCATGTGTTATTTTGAACTCTTTGTTAATAATATAAAAATTGAGCAAGGAACGTTTAATTATTTTGATGGATTCAATGATAAGCCTTGTGTGTTCTACCTTTAAACTCTTAAACTCTACTCCTAGGGCATCAGTGTTTGTCACCCTATCTTTGGAAAATTGATTAGGTACAAGATATCATCATTGGTCTTGTACATTATTCCCTCAACTTCCTCCTTAAAGATATCTATATCTACTTTAAGGAGTGTCTCTAAATTTTTCCTATTGACCAACTCGCCTATGGAGGTAATTGCATTAGTGGCCCTCATATATTTAAAAATTTCCAAGGCCTCATTTTCATGACTTCCAAAAAATTTCATTAATGACTTTATCCATGCATGTCAGTTAAGGGAAACAACTCTTTTTATAATTACATAGCTAATGATCCATGCAATATCTTGGTTGGGCATTAGGTTGAACTAGTTAGGAATGAAATATTATTTGAACATTGGAAAAAAAGGTGATATTTTTCTCATTTATTTTATTTGGTGCCAAATTTTGATTACCTTTGTCCTTTCAAATTGGATCTATCCTATAGAGACTTGAATATCATTTAGAGTGTTGTACAACCTGTTGGCTTCACTCTATACACTATCAATAATTTTTTGAGGGGCACATATAATCTATTTTAGTATTAATATCTATTGTGCCTCCTCCTTACTCATGTGCATTTATTTCATTTGTTGTCTATCTAAATCCATAAAAGAGTAGAAATATTTTTTATACTATGTTGGATCATTTGAATTTTTTAGCTTTCTTATCCAAGGGAAACATTTTTATCTTTTCTCAAAATCAAATTATTCCATTGTATCTATATTCACTTCCTTAAAATTCCTTATCCTATGAATGGTTCCACTCTATTTTTCAAATTGGGTGGAGACTGTATGTAATTTGGTGAAGATTAGATTTTGTCTCTCATCCTCTTTTCCTTGCATTTTTTAACCCATTGGGGAACAGTAAGTTCCCCTTATTCTTTTGATGGACTTGGGTCCTTGGAGTTAAAGGGTGGAGTCATCATAAAAGGATTTATTTTTTTATGTTCTAAAGAATCACTTATTTTAATTGGTAATTATAATGGAGGATAAACAATTCTTTGCCACAGTGAAGGTTACCTCCATGGGGTGACTTCAACCACATATCTAGTCAATCCTAGGGTTTTTTCAACTATCATTATGGTTGGATGTATAGGTGATAATTTTGGCATGGGTACATCCAATTTAGTTGAAGGTTTCATAGAAATTGGTGGCCTTTTATGGTTATAATTAGAAATAGAAACCCAACTCTTAAAATAGACTCCTTTATTTGGAGTCTTTTTGTGCTTTAAAGTTGAAAGAATAGAAGAATCAACTGAAATAGACAATGGAGTATTTATAATAGATGGAATTAAATATAAAAATGAATTATCTATACTAGTAACAAAATAAACTACCTCATTTATATTTTTTATGTGTTCTTCAATGAGGACTTGTTGGTCTAGGGCTCTAGTAGTATTTTTGTTACTGCATATTTATTAAGATCAATGTTTTAGTTTTTTCTAATTTGGCCTCCTCATCTGCTTCATCTAGGGATTATTTATTACTTACTCTTTGTTATTATTATGTCATCATTTATACATTCCCTTATTACTCATATATATCATATTCTGCTAATGATATTACATGTCCCTGTTATTCTTCCTCTACTTCCTCCTTAGGAAGGGATTCTTTTATAGTAGCTAGACCAAATGTTGGTCTTTCCTCTAATTCTTGGGATTTGGACGAGGATGGAAGATCTTTAAAATTACTTTGATAAGTTATTATGGAGTTAATGGTAGGTGAAATGGAATGATGAAACAAATGATGGAGCCATAGTAGTAGGCACTACTAATATAGGTGGTGGTAAAGGAATGGAGAGGGGAATAATAATGGTAGAAGGAATAATAGATGGAGATGGACCTAGTTGAAGGAATGAAAGAGTAGATGGGAGAGATAATAAGGAATATTGAATAAAATATAGGAATATCACATGTGTGGGTGTTATAAGTGGATGAAGAGGTGTCATAGAGAATGTGATCTTTTGTTTATCTTGAGGAGATGTAATCTTCTCCACTATAGTAGTTGTACCCAAAATTACAATAGTGGCAATTTGATGTGTGGAGGTTAGATGAGGACCATGAAAATCTCTAAGAATTTATTTTCTAATTTGGAGATTTTCCTCCCTTTGACTACTAGATTATCCCTCTTTTAGATTTGTCTCTTCTCATATAGGAGAGGGAGGTTTGCCTTGTCCTATTGAGTCTTGAGGATGAACTAGAGGCCACTAATTACTTTATGATTATTTTGCCTAATCCACCATATCATTCACTTGTTCTTTGGTAATCTCAGGATAATATTAGATGGCCTAGGAAAATATCATACGCATATGATTTTTATTCATTCAATTCCATACCTCTAAATTGTCTGATACATTTAGTAAAATTACATCATATTCATGCTCTTGGTGACCATATGTGATGTTCAAATTCTTCTTCTCCTTGAAAATTTGATGATAGTTCTTATTAATTTTTCTAGGGTCCCATTCCCTAAATTAGGATACATTTAAAATATAATGGGATCTTATCTTCCCAGCCTTATTAAAATGGTCCCTTACCACAAACTAGTTTTGCCCAATACTTAGAGGAGTCTTGAAGTAATATGCATGATATTATTGGCCCAAATCCTCATCTATGTTTTTTTAAAATTTATGGGACACCTCTTATTATAATTTTTTTTCATGGACTTGAGATGATAATAATAGAGGAGGTTCCTTTGTTTCATCAATATTGATAATTATGCAATCGAGGTAATACCAGTAATCTTCCCATTTACCTATACTTATTTTTAAGTTCTCAGATAACTGAGGCATCTAATTCCCATGAATTTCTTGGTATAATTTAGTATATATTTTCTCATAAATCCTTTTGATTTCATTTTTAAATATGTAGACAAAATGAAGGAATAGCATTCAAAGATTTTTTTATCAACATATTCTACTGATGGTTATCATACTTATTCATTTTTTTTGTAAACTTTGCCAAGGACTACATCCAATAAATATGACATCATATAAAATTTTACAAATGTGAGGATTTGCTTAGGTTCATAAATTTGGGCATTTAGTCCAACACTTATAATATTACATAAGGTGATAATTTTATCTAAAGTCAAAAAAATATCCATAAAAGGGAGAAATTTCCCTTGCACATAAAATAATGGGAAAACTATACAGTCTATTTAAAAGGGCCATGGCTATCCTAATCATAGACCTAAATTTGATGAGGTAGTTAGAAGAGGTGGACCCCTTAGGATTTAATCTCTGGTATTTTACTTTCCATTATTTCAATCTTCCCTCCATGTTATGTTTAAGTCATACATTAGCTGAGACTTGGTTATAGGATACCTCATACCCTTGAAGTCTGAGGTACATTTCAAATTCCCTTATAGAAATATATACAAATGTATTTTTCCATATCTTAAGGTGTATACATTAAAAAACAAATCACAAATCAAGTTGATACATGGAATTACCTCTAGTTTCAATACTATTTGATGAAGCCCCATTATTTTAATTAATAGTAGGTCATCAATATATTGCTTCTCATCCTAGGATAGTTGATCTTATGTAGAGTATGGTGCTACTAGCTCCACTATGTTTCAAAGTGCTGAGTAATATGGAAACTTGAAATTGAGGGTACTTTTTTCAAACACCATGTCCATTTATATGATATTTACATCACAAAATTATGTAGAAGGGCCCTAAACATGTGATATTTTTTAATAATATTCCATTTTAGTAATAAGAACTATGTAATTCCTTCTTTAAGACTATCTAAATACTCTTGTAGGTTCACTAGAAAACTAAGGATTTTGGTTGCAGGAAAGATCTAAATTTCAATGTTCACTCATAGATTAATGGTGAAGTGACTTGCCTTTTGTTTTTGTTTTTTATATATTTCCTAAAGTATACGCCTTGAATTCTCAATTCGTGTAGCTTCAATGTGAATAATGACTTTTGATTTTATTTTTATTTCAATTTAAATTCACCAATTAGCTTTGGTAGGTTTTTCTGTTTGTCATATGGAAACTTTTCATCAATTTTATATATCTATTCATCCTATTTGAGATAGGTGTCAATTTTTCATTTACTAGATTTTTGCTTTATGCCTAAATTCTTTATGCATAATTTGGCCATACATATCCTAGATTATGACATGTGTCCACCTCTTACTTACCTAGGACTTTAGATTTGTAATTTTACCTTATATATTCTGAGGTCAAAAACTAATGTTATTTTAGCATGTGGAGTAATATTGGGACAATGAAAACAAAGGCATGGATGTTTAAACCTTTTGAACTATGTATATCTCTTAAAAGTCTCTGATTGGATGAGATGTCAACACATGCCATGATCTCAGACACTTGAAGACTCAGATCCATAAGGCCATTAGATGATTAACTTTACTTCAAATTTCTATAGTTAAAATTTGACAAAAATGTGCCAACTATCAAACCCTTATAGCTCAAAACATCAAAGCTATTAAATTATGGATCCTCATGGCCATTAGACTTTGTTTAGTCCTTTTATGGTTATAGATTAATGTAATTTTGCCACTTTTTGATCTCTTGAGATTACAAAACCTCAAAACCATTATATGATTAACTTCATTTTAAATTTTTCAAGGTTCTAGATTCATGTAATTACGTCTTGTGATGTGTAACATGAGAATGCCACCTATCAAGCTATTAGATCTCAAGAACTCTAAAGACAAAAAATTTTATGAAGGCAGAAGGCTCCAACAACATATTAATGCCACCTATCCTGATATTAGACAAAGGTAGGGCATGGCTATGACTAATTTATAATTCTTTGCCAATAGTCTTGTGAACATATGAAAAACATAGAAACACCAGGATGAGTCATATTAGTAATGTTAGTCCAAAAAAATCATAAGGTTAATTTTAAATAAAGATAATGAAAACCCAATTTAAAATGAATCAAAATAAATTTCAAAGGTTTGATATTCAAATTTTGAATTTATGTAACTTTAGACTTTTAAAGACAACCTAAGACTTATACAAAATAAAACTAGTGTCATGGATATCTAAGGCTTAGAGGACCTTGAATAAGGACATTCAATTAATAGTGGGTATTCATTTGATTTCATACAATGGGGTGTTTGTGTGTGTTATGGAAAAACATAAGGGTTTGAATATCAAAAAAGAGGAAAAGGGTTTCAGAGAGGATGAGGCAATGGTGGTGTTATAGGGTGGTTTTCATATCAACATAGGTCTTATATTTTTTAAATATTTGGATAAGGACACATAGTGTTTAAGTGTTTGAACTATCATAAACAATAAAGGAGGCAAGATAACCAACTAAGTTGAATTTATTTTAGGTCGATATGGAAGATCAAAATATAGAAGTTGTAGCATCAGACATTACATAAAATCTCATGATGTAGATAATAATAATTGCTCCAACAAAAGAATAGGTACATAATAAGGAAGGTGGTGATACATGGTTGTGAACAAATATTTTTAAAATAAGGTGTATTTTAGTAGGTAAGAAATGTAAACTAAGTATAGAAGGTGGTAGTTTATTAAATATGGTTTCTAAATAAATGGTAGAGAAACTAGGTTTACAATGTAAAAAATATCCTTACCCTTAATAGATTTCATGGTTTAATAAAGGGAATGAAGCTACAGTAAATAAAATGTGCTTAATAAAATTTTCTATAGAAAAAAATTATATAGATGAAATATGGTGTGATTTTATTCTAATGGATTCATGCCATATATTTTTGGGAAGACCATGATAATGTGAAAGAAAGGGAATTCATGATGGATCAAATAATACATATGACTTCAAGAAACATGGTACAAAGGTAGTTTTACTATCTCTTAAATAATATGGGGAGGAAAAAATCATGTTTCCCATGAAATATTTTATCACAGACATGAAGATGTCATGTTACTATTATGTATTAATAACAAATAAATAAGACACAAAAGTGGTGAAAATACTAGCAAAAGTAGTAAAAGTTTTGAAAGAATATTAATATCTTATACATGATGAGTTATAATATGGTTTACCATTAGATAGAGACATTCAACATCATATTGATTTGATTCCAGTATCTGCTCTACCCAATCAAGTGGCTTATAAGCTGAGACCACTAGAGCATGCATAATTGAATAAACATGTTATTGAATTGGTAACAAGAGGGTGTAGTAATATAAAGCATGATTCCATGTGCAACACCAATATTTCTAACTCCAAATAAATATGGGACATGAAGGATGTGTGTGTTTATTAGAATAATCAATAAAATTTCCATAAAATACAAATTCTATATACCTTGTTTAGATGATATGATAAATGTGCTTTCAGGATCAAAATACTTTACTAAAATTTATATGAGTGGATACTATCAGTTTCACATTCATGAATGAGATGAATGGAAAAAACAATTTATGACTAGGGATAGCTTTTATGAGTGGATGGTGATGCCATTTGGATTATCTAATGCATGCAACACATTTATAATAGTGATGAATGCAATTTTGTGAGATTATATTGGTACGTTTGTAGTGGTTTATTTTCATGATATTTTGATATTTAGTCTAAGTACAAAGAAGATCATTTAAATAATTTGAAAACGGTATTAGAATTACTAATGAAGGAGATGGTGTATGTAAATTTGAATAAGTGCAGGTTTATGCATAATAATTTATTATTTTTTGGGTTTTTAGTTTTAGTTGACGGTGTCAAAATGGATGAAGAAAATGTAAAGGCAATTTTGGAATGGCCTATTATAAAATGTATCATAGATGTAATAATTTTCCATGGTTTAGAATATTTTTATATAAAGTCCATTTATAATTTTAGTAGTATTGTTGGACCAAAGACAAATTGCATGAGAGGAAAGTAATTTGTATGGACAAAGGAAACAATAAAAACATTTAAATTACCAAATAAGAAGATTATATAAAAACCCATTTTTAGCATTACCATATTTTTAAAAATTACTTGAGGTAGATTGTGATGATTCACATATAAGAATTGGTATTGTGTTGAGCCAACAAGGATGGATAATAACATACTTTAGTGATAAATTGAATGAGGTAATAAATAAGTATTCTACATATGATGTTAAATGTTATTATATTATAAAAGCATTAAGAGATTGGTGTAATTACCTGGTTCCTAAAGAATTTATCCTATTTATAGATTATGAGGATTTAAAGTATATGAACGCTCAAAAGAAGTTAAATAGTAGGCATGCAAAGTGTGTGTCATTCTTGTAGGGATATAATTTTTTTTAAACATAAATCAGGAAAATAGTATCAGATAGTTGATTCTTTGAGTAGGAGAGTGGCACCATTAACTAATATGGTGATTGAAGTAGTTGGATTTGATGTTGTTAAGGAATTATATGATATTGATCCAAATTTTGACAAGATAGTTGAGCAATTCATAAATCATTAGCAGGTGAGATGGGTACTATTCATGATGAGTATCTTATACATGATGGTTATCTATTAAAATAAAAACAATCATGTATACCATTTTGGTCTCTAAGAGAATGTTATCAGATAATTGCATAGTGGTGGTTAGGGAAAACATTTTGGAAAGAATAACACAATAGTTTTGGTGGAAGAGAAGTATTTTTGGCCAAAAATGAAGAGAGATGTGGCAAGGTGTTTTTTAAGATGTAATATATTACAAGTGGCTAAAATACATGCACAAAATATAATAGGTTTGTACATGCATTTACTAGATCTAATAGGACCATGGATAGATTTGAGTATGGATTTTCTGTTAGAGATACAAAACACACATAGAAGTAATGATTAAATTTTTGTTGTTGTAGATAGGTTTTATAAGATGGTTCATTTCATTACATGTAATAAAACCAATGATGCCACTAGAGTTGCATAAATATGTTTTAAAGATGTTTTGAGATTACATGGTGTTTCAAAAAATCATTACATCAAGAAGGGACACTTTTATATGTCATTTTTAGAGGATTATATGGAATAAATTGGAAATTTATAAACTAAAATTTAGAAATACATATCACCCAAAATACGATGAATAATTATAAGTGTAAACATTAGCTTGGAAAATTTAATAAGATGCATAATTAGAGAGAATCCCAAGTAATGGAACTTGGCTTTACCACAATTTGAGTTTTCATATAATAGTTTAGTGAAAAAATCAATAGGAAAATCACCATTTTAGATTAATTATGACATAAATCTTATGGGTATTTTATATTTTTTGGAATCACTAATTGTATAATGATTCAGTGATGATACAAAAGAATTTATAGAGCACATACAATAGTTTCAAGAAGAAGCCATAAAAAAAACTATATGAAAGTAATGAAAAGTATAAAATAACTATAGATTTAATAAGAAGGTCAAAGTTATTTGAACAAGGATATTTGGTGATGGTATAATTTATAAAATAAATATATCCCAAACAAACATACAAGTTGAAGTAAAATAAAATTGGTCCATGCAGAATTATGAAGAAAATAAATGACAATGTTTAGGAGATGAGCTTACCATAGAATTTTTATATGTCTCTAGTATTTATTGTTCCATATTTACATGATTTTAATGGACAAGATAGTGAAGGGGAAGAAAATAAATAAGTGTATTGGAATAAAAAGGTACCAAGGAATAAGAAATAAATGATAATGCATATTCTAGCTAAGAAGACAATGAACATAAGAAAAGGAAGTTATAATAAGTATTTTGTACAGTGGGAAGGGATAAAACATGAAGACAACACTTGGATTTTAGAATGGGAGCTAAAAATTTTGACAAGATAAATAGGAGTATCAGGTAAGGGCAACTCAGAAGCACTGATTTGTTTTAAACCAGAGGAGAATGATGTAAAGACATATCTTCCAATGGACATAACTTTTGATCTGTAAGTCCATTTGAGATATCCTTCATGTCAAAAAGAAGGTCTTAAATTTTTTATTTTAGCCATAACTAATATTATCTAGTTAGGGACATTTTTATAACTTCTCAGAGGCCATATATATTATTTAAGTGTCCAAAAATACATTTTAATATATTTTTAAAGATTTTTCTATTTTTAAAAATAGAATATTTTTGTAACTAGATATGAATTTGAGTTGAAATTCATTTGTTAGGTTAATTTAGAGTTTTAGAGAATATGTGGATACTTTTAGGTCCATCCAAGATTGCATGAAAAACTTACTAAAATAGTAGTTGAAATTTGCTATAAGATGAAAGTTACTAAAAATAAAAATTGCTAAAAATATCATAAGTCAATTAGCTTTAAGTAGTTTTTGATGTATTTAATTTTTTTGACTATGCATGTCAACTCTAATTTATATCTGACTTTATTTAAAGACTCATATGCAATGATTTATTCATTCAATGAGAATTAGTAGAGAACTTGATTTCATGTGATTTATAATTTTTATGCCTATTAATATTTTGGTTACCTACTATGTTCATTCATCAAATAATAATATTTACTAGTATGTCAATGACAAACTTAATATACGTTTCTAGAATTTTATCTTTTAAAGATTTCATGTGTGGAAATAACTAAAACACTTCCAAATTAAGAAAATGTGAAACTAACTTTCTCTCTATAATTCAATCATTGGTTGGTCTATACTTTTTCATTTACAGACAAATTATATCTCAACAACCAAATATGAAATTTGAATTTTCTAGGAATGGTGAAACTTAAAAATTATATGGAATTTATATTTTAAAAGTGCACACAATTAATGGAGGTTGGCTTTTAATATTCCAAATTATGGAATCAAATATTTAAAATTTGAATGGCATAGTATGTAATAAAATGTAAATATACCAGTTATAATATTATATAACTTGGGATAGTTGAGATTGTTTCTTATAAAACTTACAACTAGATGTATAAAATTGAATTTTTGGTACTCATATAATCAATGAAGTTGGTGTTTTAAAATTATATGATCTAAAATTATTACAAAAGGACGTGATGTTTTCATAAGTGTATCTAATTTTGAAGATGATTTACATTTTTTTTAATTATGATGTTTATATATTTTCAATATGTATATAAAATTTTAAATGTAAGTCCATTTTTTAATATTCTTTTTTTCTAAAAGATGATAAGACCCTAATATGATGTATAAGTTACTTCAACCAAAAGTACATAAATACTTATGCATAATTAAATAATTGTGAATAATAATAATAATAATAATGAAATCCCTTCACAGTAGTTGTCACAACTATTGGACCCTATCCAATAATTTCTCCCCTTCCCCCGAAGAGTCATATTTAAAAACGTGCACAACTTTTATAAAATATTCTAGTAGTTTTTATTACATTCAAAATGTTTTCATAGTCAGGATCTCACCTTATATTCATCTCTTTAATTGGATATCCCTATTCTGAGGCTTCCTCTTGGTCCATCTGGTGTTGATATATATAATTTTTTAATAAATTTAGAAGTTGATGCATGTACAGTGTTAGGCATTAGCTAATCAAGAGTCATCACAGACCATGTTAAAATGAGAGATTTGGAACAAAGTATGGACATTTATTAAATGATAATTGAAAAAGAATATTTTTCAAACATAATAGTTATGAATGCCTTGATAAACATCTATTAAAAATGTGGATTTATATTGAAATTAGTTGAACCAAATTGTTTGAAAATATATAAATAGAAACACTCTCATTAGCTACACTCATATCCTTCATGCCATCTACACCTTTTCATACTTACCTCTCCTTAATATCCAAAAAATGATAAGTATTCCACCTCTTTGAAATTATAAAATCATAGTGCCACAATGGAAATATAAATCCCACACAAGCCTATAAAGCAAACTTTGACATACACCCTAAAAAATCTTTATTTTTTATTGTTTAAAATAATTTTAGATTTTACTAATGAATAAGTGGGAGATCGGAAAGGGATGTGTGAGGATATTGAGTGAAACTCTTTCATAAAATAGACTACAGTGGCTTGTCATTGCATTTCAACTTAAATAAAATAAGAATAATGAAAAAATCACCAAAACATACCTTAGGCATGATTCAATACTACACCTATTTTTACGATTTTAAGGAAAAATATAATAGAATTATATCCAAAATAAAGAATACATTTCTTATGATAGAATAAAAACTTCACAAAAATAAATACAATGCTTAACTTAAACTTGTAGATAGATAATTACAAACAAAGTGGAAATGAAGAGGTAATTATAGTCACCAATTTAGCATTTAGAATATATGAGGCTTCTCTAGCGGATTTTATTTAGGGACGTCAATTCAGAGCACATATTAAAAGCTATCTTAGTGGTGCATGTACATCTCTTTTTAGTGTGATTACATATGGGACAGTAAATTTTTCATCTCAATATTTGGCACATTTAATTTCCTAGTTTATATAATATATATTTATTTTTAATTTGAAAATTATTTTGTGTTATCGGTAGATGTAGAAAGTTTATGGAAAAAGAAGTGGATAAAATGAAAAACACAAAACTTTTTTATAAAGGGCATATGCCTTTTTTTTAATAAAAAACTTATAAATATGATCTAGGTTGGTCATGAGCCTAAAGGGCATACACACTTTTAAGAAAAGGGATTAGGCCCTTTAAAAATCATGTAGGCCCTTTACAACAATTCAAAGGGCATACAACCTTTGAGTTATAATAGTTTTTTTTGTGTTTGGTCAGTTTAAGCTATACATATTTAGGTAAATATTTAGTAAAATAAATTTGATATATAATTAATTTTATGTTATATTATAATTTAAATTTATTTTACTAAATATAACAAATTAGGGACACTTTGAATCTTCTAAAACTAATTACAGAGCTATAGGTGTTACCATTTAGAAGTCAGTTTTTAAAAATCTAATCTAGTAAATACTTAGTTGTTAGAATTTTTGGATTGGAAGATAGAGAGAAATGATGTTTCAAATCATGTTACCTATGTAATAGATATATACCATTGATTATTTCATGCCTACTTTACCTACTTGAGTATTCCCTACCTACTTTAGCTACTTGAGTATGCCCTACCTAATTAAATAACTAAGCTATATCTTGATCTCAATGAGTATTCCATACATAATTACCTAAGCCATATCTATATCTTGACTATTACCTACCTACCTTATTTTACTTAACTACTCCTTACCTACTTTAACTAATTGAGTATTTTTTTGTACTTTACCTACTTGAGTACATGGCATACCTAATTGAACACTAGAGCCATATCTTCATCTTGAGTATGCCCTACCTTAATATCTGAGCCATATATTGATCTTAACTATACTCTATCGACCTTCTTATCCTTGAGTATTCCCTACCTACTTTATCTCCTTGAGTATGCCCTACCTACCTATATTTATTGCCAGTAACCTAATTGAGCATGCCCCACCTAATTGAGTATGCTATACCCAATTGAATAACTAATCCATATCTTGATATTGAATACCCATATCTAATCCTTACTGTATTTATCTTACCAAAGACATATCTTGAATACTTGATACGTGATTGAATACCCAAGCCATATCTTAAAAGGCGTAGGGGCATTATCATACTTAAAAATCATTAGATGGGGCATTATTAAATTAAGGGATAAAGGAGATGGGTCATTATCAATGGATGATTAAAAAGTATGAGAAGGGGCATTATCACATATATATAGAAAGGAGAGGGGAAATTGATTGATCTATATCGTGAAAGGAGAGGGGGCATTCTCACTATAGATAAAGGAGTGACTAGGGACAATCGTGTAAAAGGCTTGAAGGTGGATTCAGATGAAATTGATATATAATTTTAGGTTTATTTAATCAATAGGTCTATCAATACAAGACATATATATGTATTTTTGATATGGTCATTCATACATTACATATACCACATACATGGTATTACATGTAGGTATGTGGTTACTCATACAAGACATCTATTTGTTATCATGATATGGTCACTCTTACTAGACATAAATATAACTATTCATCCTAATATATTCAATTTACACTTAAACCACTAACCCTAAAAACAAAACCCCAAACTCTAAACACTAAACAAAGAACCTTGAACATTAAACCCTAAACCATAAACCCCAAACCCTAAGCCATAATTCCTAAACCATGAACATTAAATCCTATATCCTAAAACCCTAAACTATAAACCATAAACCCTAAACCCCAAACCCTAAAACATAAACCCAAAACCTTAAAAATTAAACCATAAACCTTTAATAATAAACCATAAACCATAAAACTAAATCCTATACACTAAATTCTAAACCCTAAACCTTATACCCTAACCCCAAATCCCATACTCAAAACCATAAGCCCCAAACCATAAAATAATAAACCCCAAACCTTAAAACTTAATATTTACACCCTAAAACCTTTGGAAATAAAACCCTAAAACCTAAAAGATAAACCCTAAACCCCATGCCCTAAAACCTAAACCCTAAACCTTAAACCCAAAAACATAAACCCTTAATCCTTACCCTAAAACCCAAAACCCTAAATATTTAGCCACACTCCCCAAACCTTAAACTCAAATAAAAAAACCCTAAGGACTTAATCCTTACCCTAAAACCTAGAACCCTACATTTTTATCCATACTCCCCACACCTTAAACTCAAACACAAAACCCTAAACAATTAAACCTAAACCCAAATCCTTAAAATCAAACCCTAAAACCTAAACACCAAAACCTAAATTCCAAACACTAAGATATAAATTATAATTCCTAAACCTAATCCTTAATCCTTAAACCATAAAACTTAAACTCCAAAACCTAAACCCTAAAACTTGAACCCTAAAACCTAAACACCAAAACCTTATACCTAAAACCTTGATCCCTAAACAACAAACCTAAAGATTAAACCATAAACCCTAAACCTTAAACCCTAAAACTTAAACCCTAAAACCTAAACACCAAAACCTTATACCTAAAACCTTGATCCCTAAACAAAAAACCTAAAGATTAAACCCTAAACCCTAAACCTTAAACCCTAATATATTATCACTAATCCCAAAACCCTAATCCTTAAACCCCTAAACCTTATACCATTAACATAGAACCTTAAAACCCTAAACCCTATAGTTTATACCCTAGAACTTGAACACTAAACCCAAAATCATAATCCCTTAACCCTAAACCATAAACCTAAAATCCTTAATCCTAAACACTAAACAATAAGCCATTAACACTAAACCTTTAGTATTAAACACTAAACCCTAAACACAAAATTTGAAACTATGAACCTTAAACCCTAAACCCATAACCTTGACCCCTAAAATCTTAACCTTATAAGCCAATCCCTAAACCCTAAGCACTAAACCCTAAAACTTGAATTTGAACCCTAAAACTGAAACCCAAAACCCTAAAACCACAAACCAAAAAGCACATATCCTAAATCCTATAACCATAAACCCTAAATCTTAAAACCTAAATTACAAAACCCAAACACTAAAATATAAACCTTAAACCCTAATCCCTTAACCCCAAACCCTAAAAAATGAACCTTAAACCATACTCACATTACACCTAAACTATAAACCCTAAATCCTAAACCTCAAAACCTAAATGATGTAGGGTCATCAAGAAATGATGTCCATTTTGACATTTGATGGTGTCTTTTGTCTTAAAACATGCCTAAAAAGGTATTAGAGTCATTAAATTAGTCTTAGAGTGTGTCTAGGTGTCCCTTTGGCATTTTCCCACCAAATTGGGTATTTAAAAATTTGAATTGTGTAAATATGTTTTAAAGAATTTTTGGGTGTGTCATGTTTACGAATGCATGTATGATTATTTAAATGATTCTAAGTTGAGATATGTTACATAAATATTTGGAGGACAATGTCCAAAAACTAAAATTTTGAATGTCACACTCATGTGTGAAGGTAGTTACCATAAATGGGTATGTTGTTGAATTTATTTGCTTTATTACATTTACTTGTATTTATTATTTAAATAGGGGCACTAATTATTTATAGTAATTATTTTATTATGTATATTAATAATTTTCACTAGATAATATAAGATTTCTTAGCTAGTAGTCAACTTAGACATCTATCTTATTACAGTGGAGTTCCACTCCACTATTTAGGGTAAGATAGGATAAGATTGCTTAACTAGTAGTCAATTTGTGTTGATTATTTACACAATTTTGACATCTATTTTGTTAGTGTGAAGTTGCAATCCACTATTATTGTAGTCAGATATTAGTTAAATTACATGTGTTGTGTGAGTTCTCTAATATTTATCATGCACGCCTTGCTTTATATAAGCAATGGTTATTTATGTATTTTATATCAGATTAATATTAAATTATCAGAGTAATTCATCATATTTGATTTATTTATTCATTTTTGTTATTATCTTGGATATACATTTATACTTTGTTACTATTACTATTTTATCTCTTATTTATGCTTTTTATTAGATTCATTAGATCATGTAGCTAATTCCAACATGGTACCAAAGCTATCTTGAATCTATAAATTGCTAAGTATTTAAAAGAAAAATATCCAGATATAGGATTAGTTTTTTTATTTTGTATATAGGCACAAATTAGAGCTTTGTGGAGAATTTTTGAGCTCACTATTGAGTTTAGAGTGCCTAAAATAGTCAAAGTTATCTACAATTTTATCCAAATTAGGCACATAAGGTAAAATTAGTAAGGGTTTGATCCATAAGCACCATGTCCAAATTTGGTAAGTACTTAAAAATAGAAGCATTATTGAGAAAAATAGACCTCATGGATACATTCAAAATGCATCAAAACCTACAGATCCATATAAAATTTATCCAATTTAGACATAGTCACCCAGAAGGCAAATTTTTTTTGCTCCTAGGTACGGTCGTACAGACCATACGAATTGTGCAAAAAAAAAGATTAGCAGGCCTCACAGATTAGTAGGTATATTTGATAGGGAAAATTTGGGAGCCCACCATTTAAACACCAAGAGGTATTTTTGAGCAAATTATTTTTTGAAATAGCTTAAAATTTTTTACTCTTCACTGCTTTACTTTTAGTTTTTTCTAGATTTTTCTATCATTTTCTATAATTTAGGTTTTTCTAAAATAACTATTGTCCATCCTCATTTTTACAACTTTAGAGGCTCATAAATTTCACATACAACCTTGTATTGAGGTCCCATTTTTTTTAAAGTTGGTATTTTTTTAAGCAAAACATATTGGTGCAAAAAGTTTTGTAATAAAGTGCATATTTTTTGTACTTTTAGACTAGAGGGCCTAATTGAGTTTTTTATAAAGAAAAATTATAATCCATCCTTGTAACTACACTCAATTATAAATTTCCAATAAATACTTATTGGGTGGAATAAAACTAAGTAATTTAGAGGGTTTTGTGGTGTGTTTTATACTTTGATTTATGCTTTGTGATGGTTTATTTCCAATTGCATCATGAGGAAACCTAAGTTTCCACTATTAATAACATAAAACTATAACACATAAAAATATAATTCTTGGAATGCATTAATGATTGTAGGATATACATCTTACATAACAACTCTTCTTACTCCACCTACTAATGCAAAAGATTTACACACTTTCTCTTTGAAACTACTAAGCTAATTGGATGCATTTGGTCTTACATGTCTTTAGATTTAAATTTTCATCTTTACAAATGTATAAATCTAAAAGAGGCTTGAGATAAACTAACATCATTATTTATCAAAATAGATGAAGTTCATGGTTATTAAATTGAAGACAAACACATTAGTTTGGATCCTAAAAATTATGCTACAATACAAGACTACATCACTAAAGTCATAGATCTTAGAGCACAAATTTCTGAATGTAAAATTGATAAAAATTATATTCAATTGATTTTCTATGCCTTACATAAATTAGGTTCTGAATATTCATCTTTTGTCTCTAGCTTTCAGACTCATAGGCTCACATTGGGCACATCTTATCAAATGCCCAACTTTGAGGTATTCTTTAAGATTCTAATACCTGAAGAAGAAAAGTTAATAGCTATGGGTCTAATCAAGTCATCCAAATCTCAAGCTCTAGTTGCAAGTCAACCTCATCATAAGCAAGTTTTAACATCAACATCAAATAAAATTTCAAGTAAAAAGAAGCAGAATAATTAGAATAAGTCACAAAAAGATAAGAATAAAGGGAAATAATCTTCCTCACAAGGAGATTATAAATCCACTAATTAGAAGGGGATTCATAAAAAAGGACTGGCACTCCTTTCCCTTATTTGAAAAAGGGGTTTCATAGTGAACAAGATTACTGAAAGAAAGAGATTGATGAACTTAAGGGTCTTCTCAAAAAGAATAACATCAATTAATCATCTTCAAAGGATTCTTCCACTCCTTCAAAATTAGGGAAAGGAAAAGCTATGGCACTAATTACACTAACAAATTCTCCCAAGTCATGGGTAATTTACTTAGGTGTTTTGTACCATATGGTTTCTAATCAATAATAATTTTTTCGATTAGAACCAAGTTCCTTGCCTCATATTCTCATAGGTGATGATTATAAGGTAGATGTTATAGGAAAATATACAATTGATGTTGATAGTGGTGTATTTGAGGATGTCCTCTATGTTCCAGAGTTATCAACTAACCTTCTCTCTATCTACCAAATCACTTGCTTTGATACTAGTAGGAAAGTTGAGTTCACACCTGATTCTGTATCAATCAAAAAATTGGAGGATAATGCCTTAGTTGTTGTAGTGGGAAAAGTTGATAATAATACTTGGATTTATTCATTATCTGACTTTGTGTCTCAGTCTTCTTCTATATCTTTGCTCTCATACACTGATTCAATGAGCAAGCTATGGCATGAGCGGTTCAATCATCTGAACTACCGCTATTTATAGCAATTTAGTTAGCAGGAGATGGTTACAAGACTTCCATCGATTCAGTTTTTAAGGGGTGTATGTCATGGTAGTGCCTTAGGCAAACATCCAGAGGATAAGTTTGATAAAGGGAAGGCTTGTATGGCTACACAATTCCTCAAACTTGTTCATAGTGATTTAGCAGGTTCATTACCTACTTTGTCTTTTAGTAAAACCTGTTATATTCTCACATTTATTGATGACTATTCCAGATATATTCAAGAGTGAAGTATTTGATAGATTTATAGAGTTTAAAGCTTTAGCAGAGAAACAATCTGGGCAATATGTCAAGATCCTTCACATAGATAATGGGAGGGAATATGTGAGCAACAAGTTTGAATAATTCTATACTTTTGACAGAATTGATCTTTAGAATTTAATTGCATACACACCTCAGCATAATGGTGTAGTAGAGAGGAAGAAAATCCTTAAAAGAGATGGCAAATTGTATGATTCATGTTAAATCATTAATACCTATGTACTAGGTAGAAGTAATTAATTGTGTTGCATATATACAAAATAGGGTTCCTCACAAAGCTTTAAAGGGGACAACACCTCTTAAAGCTTGGTGAAATAGGAAGCCAATACTAGATCATTTTAGAGTCTTCAATAGTCCAACATGGATGTACACAACTTCTAACAAGCAGTGTGTTTTATAACAAAAAAGTTGAACTTGCATATTTATGGGATATCTTGATGGTGTTAAGGGATATCAGCTCATTGATCCAGATTCACATGAGCTTATTATAGAAAGAATTATTTACTTTAAAGAAAGTCTTTTAGAATTGTCTTCTAACATTTCTCATTCTTCTTCCTTCAAAGAATCAAATAGAAATGATAATGATACTTTTGCTTCATCTACTCATAGGGATGATGGGGTAATACCTCCCTAGTAGGGTTTAGTACGTCATGTTCCTCCTCTTCTTCCTCTAGATCCTTGTCTATTGATTCCTTTATGGGATAGATAGACTTTGGAAAATGTAGACCCTCTTGTAGGGATCTATTACATAGAAGGAGAACATGATTACAGCATGATCTTCTATATTCCTACATTTCCACAACTTCTAATCCATTGTCTTTTCAAGAAGCCATGGAGATAGTTGAGTGGGATTTAATGATAGAAGAAGAGTATGACTCATTGATTAGGAACAAAACTTGGGATCTTTTTCCTCTTCCTAATAGAAGAAAATTAGTATGATGTAAGTGGATATATCAGACTAAGTTTGTAGTGGATGGAAATATTGATAAGTATAAAGCACACTTAGTGGCCAAAATTTTTTCCCAAGTAGAAGGAATTGACTATACATAAACCTTTGCACATGTTTTTAAGATGAATTCCATTTGATTCATACTAGATATTAGGGCAGCTCATGATTGGGTTGTACATTAGATGGATGTGAAGAGTGCATTTATTCATGGGGATCTTCATGAGGGAATACATATGGAGTAGCCACAAGGATTCATTTAGGATTCTTCATTGGTGTGCTACTTGTAAAAGTCTCTCTATGTTCTGAAACAAGCCCCCAGGGCTTGCTATTCTTAGATGGACACATTTCTTCTTTCAATTGGGTTCTCAAGATGTCACTTAGATCCAAATGTCTATATTTTATGACAAGAGGATTCAATATTGTACTTGGTTCTCTATGTTGATGATCTCACTATTACAGGGAGCACATCCATCATTAGCAGTGTTAAGACTACAATTTATGATAGGTTTTCTATGATAGAGATGGTCTTATTGCATTATTTTCATAATATTTAGATATCAAAATATTATTTCAAGATTAATCTTTTAAATCCCAAGTATGCCATGGACTTGTTAGCTCAGTTTCACATGGCTAATTATAGGCTTGTAATGACTACCTTCTTATCTAGAGTTAGACTTGAGGTTTATTGTTCCACTCCCTTGGTTGATGCCACATTATATTTCTAGCTTATAGGTAGCCTCATCTATCTAACTCATACATGACCTAACATTTCATATACAGTTGGTATGGTTTCACACTTTATGTAGACCATATGAGCTTCATTAGAGATCCACCAAGCATATTTTGAGCTACATTCAAGGCACTATCAGATACAGGATTCACTATATAGTAGGTATAGGTTTAGACTTGGTGGGATACATAGATTCTGATTGGGCTAGTGATTATAATGATCGTAAGTCCACTTCTGGTTATAATTTTCACTTCAGATCTGGCCCCATTTGTTGGCACAATAGAAAGTAGCATGCTATTTCTCTTTCATCTATAGAGGTTGAGTATCATGGAACTATTAATGCCACTACTGAGGATATTTGGCTTCAAAATATTATCACTGAGCTTGGTTTTCCATTTTGGAAGCCATCAATCATCTAATACAACAACCAAAGTACTATTTAAATCTCAAAGAATCTGGTTCATCATCAGAGAACCAAACAAATAGAAATCCATATTCACTTTATTAGGGAGTTGATTTAGGTGAAGATCATTGATCTTCAATATTGTCCTATGGAGGAGCAAGGTGTAGATATTTTCACCAAACCTTTCGCTAAGAGCAAGTATCTTCACTTGTGATCTCTTTTGGGGGTGTGAAACTTTAGTTCTTTAGGGGACATCAGTTCTTCAAGGGGGTCTCCTAGACTTTCATTTTGAGGAGGATTTTTTTCCTTTGGGTTTTCTCCTTTCCTTATCTATTTGTATAGAGTACCTAATATGGCTACACATTACTAGGACTCTTATCTACATAGACCTACCTAAGCTTCACTTATGGGGGGTGTTAATGCATTTATTTGCTTTATTACATTTACTTTTATTTATTATTTAGATTGGTGCACTAATTATTTATAGTAATTATTTTATTATGTTTATTAATAATTTATACTAGATAGGATAAGCTTGCCTATCTAGTAGTCAACTTAGACACCGATCATGTTACAGTGGAGTTCCACTCCACTATTCAAGGTAAGATAGGATAAGATTGTTTAACTAGTAGTTAACTTGTGTTGATCATTTACACAAGTTGGACACCTATCTTGTTAGTGTGGAGTTTTACTCCACTATTCTTGTAGTGAGATATCAGTTGAACTACATGTGTTGTGTGAGTTCCATAATCTTTATCATGCATGCCTTGATATATATAAGCAATGACTATTTGTATATTCTATATCAGATTAACATTGAATTTTTTGAGTAATTCATCATATTTGATTTATTTATTCCTTTATGTTATTGTCTCAGATATAAAGCTATTATTTATTACTATTATTGTTTTATCACCTATTTATGTTTTTTATTAGATTCATTAGATCCTGTAGCTATTTCCAACAGGGTGGTTACAAGAGAGTATTTTTATGTTTGTGACAATTTTTTGTAAAAGGGAGTTTTTAAATTCCTAGAGGAACTAATAGATGTCTTGACCCTATGAAATTCTATTAAGGAAACTAGATTATCAAACAAATTGAAAGGATATATCAGTTTAAAGGTTGGGCTAGATACATTATTGGTTGGATTAAGAGAATATGGTTTTCAAATAAATAAATAATGGATTGGAATCTTGAAAGAGTTTAGTAGATGGTCAAGAAAGGAGAATGTGATTTGTAAACCCTATTCCACCTTTAGACAAGTAGTTTGTGTAATGAAATGACTGTAATATTCATAATTTGAAGGCATTTAAGAAAAATTCAAGATATCTTAAGCTTTTAAAGGATGGTAATAAGTTATAAAGACATTTATCAAGTCACAAGAAGGCTTGAAAGTGATTTAAGAATGATTAAGGTAGTTTTGAGCCCTCTTGGGCTAACACAGGACCCTGTAAACCCTAGATTAGGGTAGAGAACTATAAAATTACATTTTAAATAAATCACCTAGTGAAAGAGTATAAATTTTGGTTATAAGATTAATTTCAACATGATCTAACATATTATGCAAGTTTTAGAATGGTTGGGTATGGATATGTATGGAAAACATAGATTGTGTTGAAAATAGGGGTCAAGTAGGCCTAAAGGGATAATTGCAAGGAATATGATGCTCAAAAAGGTATCTATTCAAGTAATTAAGCTTAAAATTACATATAGAGATAGAGGGAGATAGATGGTGCCATATTTTTTCAATATTCAATAGTGATTATTTGTACTAGTTAGAAAATAATTTTAAAAGGTTACTAGGTTATAGTTGAGGTTATGGGTTTAAGAGGTAAAGTGGACTCTTAAGATTGTAAATGGGTACGAAGAGTATAGAGATAATTTTATTAATTCATATATAGGCCATATATGTTAAATAGTGTGGATAAAAACCTTGATGAAGAGTAGAAGTCATTTGACCCAAAAGAAGCTATACACCTAGTAAAGATTAATGAAGGAAACTGTTGAGAAAGGGGTTGAGAAAACAAGGAATGAGGTATATGCAATGAGTGAAATATGGTAAAAGGATTCATATATATAATGAATGACATCAAGAATCCTATACAATGGATCTTGATAGAGAATGGCATGCAACCAAGAATGAGAGTTGACTAGCAAGAAGAGATTGAGAGTTTTTTATGCATGTATGGTTTGTTACAGGTGTTAAGGTTGAATATAGTAGACTATTAATGGTTCTTTACATTATTTGGTATTAGATATTGAACTATTAGGGAATGTGGTTTTTCTCTACATCACTAAACACCCAAACCTAAAATATAAGCCCCAATCCATAAAACCCTAAACACTAAATCATAAGATGTAAACCCCAAACCTTGAATAATAAACCTAATTATAAAACCTAAGACCTACACCCCAAACCCTAATCCCCAAACCTTAAACCTTAAACCCATAACCATAAAACTAAAACCCCAAAAATTAATACCTATGCATTAAACCCTTAGCCCTTAACCCTGAATGCTAAAATGCAAGACCTAAACTCTAAATCTCTAATCATAAACTCCAAAATTAAACCCTAAATCCTAACCTTTAACGCCTAAACCCTTAACACCAAGCCTAAAACTGTAAACCATAAATCACAAACCCTAAACTTTAAATTTTAAACCCTAAATTCTAAACCCAAACCCAAAACGTTAAACACTAAACCTAAATTCTTAAACCTTAAACCCTTAAACCTTAACCATAAAATTCAAACCATAAACCTTAAACCCTAAACTCTAAACCATAAACACTAAACCCAAAATCCTAAACACTAAATTACAAACCCTAAATACTAAACCCTAAGTTCTAAACCCTAAACCTCAACCATAACCCCAAGACTAAAACCTTAAACCTTAAATGTGAAACCAGAAACCTAAAACCCTAACCCAAAACACCAAACCCCAAATCATAAAATAAAAAACTTAAAATATGACCCTAAAAATTTAAAACTAAAACATTAAGACCTAAGCACCAAATCCCTGACCCTAACCATAAAAATTAGAACCCTAAACCCTAAATCCCAAACTTGAAACACTAAACCATGAAACATAGACCTCAAACCTTAAACCCAAATCATAAAACCTAAACATTGACCTCAACCCATAAACCAAAAATTAATCCTAAACTCCAAACCTTAGACCCCAAATCCCAAACTATAAGTCCTATAAAAAAACCCAAACCCTGAGCCCTAAACCATGAACCATAATTCCCAACCCTAAACCCCATATCCTAAACCTTAAATCATAAAATTTACATTATAAGCTCTAAATTATAATCCCTAATCCATAACAATAAAACTTTATCCCTAAACACTAATTCCTAAACCCTTAACTATGAACCTTGAACCATCAACCCTAAACCTTAAATCCTAAATATTAAACACCAAACCCTAACACCTAAACCCAAAAAATTAAACCATAAACCATAAACCCTCAATAATAAGCCCAAAACACTAAAACTAAAGCCTACAAATTCTAAACTTTAAACCCTAAACTATAAACCCCATATAAAAACCTTAAACACTAAACACTAACATCAAACCTTAAAACCTAAACTCTAAACCCTAAATCATAAGCCTCAAACCCAACACCTTGGACCCTAGAACCTAAACCCAAAAACCCTAAATCATAAACTCTAACCCTAAATCCCTAACATTAAACCCTGAACCCTAAAAAATAAATAATAAATTTTGAGGCCTAAATCCAACCCTAAACCCTAAACCCCAAACCTTGAATAATGAATACTATTCTTAAACCTTGAACACTAAAACCTAAACCCCAAACCCTAAACACTAAATGATAAATGTCAAACCATAAACCCTAGAGAATAAACATTAAACCTTATACACTAAACCCTAAATCTTAAACACAAAACCCTAAACCCTAATCCCAAAACCATAAAACCCTAAACCCAAATTTGTAAACCCTAAACAATAAAACTTGACACCAAAACATTAAAACCTAAATGACAACTTATAAACCCTGAACCCCAAAAAATAAAAAATAAGTACTAAATTATAAACACTAATCCCTCACCCTAAAATGTAAAACTCAAACTTAAACACTAAACCCCAAACCCTAATCCTAAATTACTAAACCCCAAACACTAAACCTTGAACCCTAACCCTTAAATTCCAAGCCCTAAACATATAACCTTAAATCTTAAAACCTTAACCCAAAATTACAAATCCTAAACCATATAATATAAATCCCAAACACTAAATCATGAACCCTAAACCCCAAACCATAAAACCTAAACACTAAAATCTTTACCCTAAAGTATAAACCCCAAACCCTAATACAAAAACTTAGTCCTAACTCATGAACTCTAAACCCTAAACCTTAAAATTTTAAATCTTAAACCTCTAACCCTGAACCATAAATTTTAAACCTAAACCATAAACCTAAAACCCTAAAACCTAAACCCTAAACTATAAACACTAAACACTAAACCCCTAACCCATAAACTTAAAAATGTTATCCATAAAACATAAAAACCCAATCCTTAAAACCTAAATGCTAAACCTAAACCTTAACATATAATCACCAAATTCCAAATTATCCATAATTATCCATAATTATCTCTAGTCACTCCTTCATCATCACTCATTATCCTTCATCATCCCTAATCATCCTTAATCACACCCTCATTATCCCTCATTGTGCTTAATCACACCCTCATCAAAATTTATGATCCCTAATCATCCCTAATCACTCTATCAACATCCCTTAATGTCATTCATCATCCTTAGTCATACCTTAATGA